>PNEQ01066588.1:0-40655 GCA_003012365.1 Medauroidea extradentata | reverse complement strand
TACACAATCACTCGTAATAACAATGCAAACGATAACCTTCAGTAAATGTCACTGTGACGTCACGTTCAATTTTGTGAGCCACTTTTCGGGCATTTCCAGACGTGTCCGACCTTACGTGTCCTATATCAACGTAATTGTCTCGGCGTCGTCTACATCACCCCGTTGACCTGTAAACTCATTTCAAATACACCCTGTATAATTTTGCCATTAACTGTTATAGTTCCTAACAAGTATTTTTTTGAGTGTGAAAGTGACCGAATCGGGACTTTTGACACTGATTTTTATGTAAGAGTAATCATTTTCACGATATTCTGAATATAATAGACCAGTAGAGCGACTCTTTCCTTTTCGTCGCGTAAGTTAAAATGATAGTGTTGTCGCTGAAAGTCCCATAGTAAAAACGGTTCGGCAGGAACCTTGCATGCTAGTTCAGCGCTTGGCTCGTTGAGGCGACACGGCATTTGTTCCGCGCTTCAAGGTCGACCTTACTGCTACGTCACTTTTGAGCCTCTCATGCGCAGGTAGGCGACGCCCTTATTTAGGTGAGAAAACGCTCAACATTAGAACGCAACAGCACAGGTATTTGTTCGATAGTCAGGTTGCGTTAGAACTGGTTTCTCAGTGTCAAACACGTATCGTTGTGACGTCATGGGTGACGTTACAGAGTTAGTACTGCGTTTTGGGTACTTAAAATTGCGTCAATATTTTACTGAGGCTGGAGTAGAGTTTGTTCCTAGTAAAAATGTTACGGCATTGCGAATTAGGGATTTGGCATACATCAATTCTTTGAGAGTATTAATAACTCGCATTTGGGTGGTGCGGTGTTGACCGCTGATCGCCCGATTACCGCAACACACACCTTTCTAATAGTGCGGTTGAATGAGGTGCAGATTTTCCGAGTGGTGCAGCCAGATAATGTCTTGCACTTCCTGGTTGCTATTGATAACGTGTTCTTCGGAATGTGTGATAGCCAACGGGATGATATTTTTATGACGTGTTTGTCAGCTAGGCTTGAAGGTCAGGCGGAAGATGTGTTCGCGCAAATGAGTGAGCAGGGCACGACGTACGAGAGTTTTAAAACACATCTAATTGCCAATGTGGGATCGCACATGGAGTGGTCCGTTATCAAGAAACGGTACGTAGATAGGCATCAGCGACCTGGTGAAAATGTTGCTGCTTTTGTTAGTGACCTCATGATGTACGCGCGTGCAATTAATTTGCATATGAGGCATGAGAAACATAAAATGGTGCAAGGCGTTGTGGATTGCATGACACCTGCAGCTACGGCGCATCGCTTTGTGATGGCTTCCCCTGTCACTAGCGAACAGTTGAGACTCTTGGCTTTGGAAATCGAACGCCAAATGGAGTTGGACCCAGTAGCAAGTAGCACGTACAGAACGAGTGCAGAACGTTCTAAGGACTTAGTTCGTGGCCCAGTTCCGCGCGACATCGCTGCGTCTGCAGTGCGTCAGGAGGAACCAGCACGTGATTGCGTGAATGGGATTAAGTTACGTGGCTCGTGGACCAGTCATGGTCTTCCGGGGCGCAGGCAAGATAAGGCTTTTGAGCCGCCGGAAGCCGCAAGGGTCGAAAGAAGGACCGACAATGGGCCTACTCATGCTAGATGTGGTAATTGTGCTAGGTTCGGCCATATTAGCTGTTATTGTAACAGTACTCAGGTCGGTCACGAGGCACGTTCGTGTTTTCGCTGCGACAGGACTGGACATTACAGGGTTAATTGTCCGGGAAACTAACAACCGCCGCAACCACTGGTGCCAGGGTTCTGCGGCAGTGTTGCTTTCAGGTGGCATATACTAACTGTTTGGTGTCTGTGCAGTGTTATGGTCTTGATCGTGCTGCTCTGTTAGATACAGGGGCATCGTAGACCTTTGTACGGGAAACATTATGGAATCTACTTGTCAAGCAGAATACTAATTTGTCATATAAATTTAAAACCAATGATGCCTTGATGGTATGCGTAGCAAACGGTTATGTGGTAAAACGCACAAGGTCAGTCACCTTGCATTTTAAAATCAATAGATTTTCCTGGTCACACACCTTTTGGGTGATTGAAGGTCTTGTGGCAGATTTATTCTTAGGTATTGATTTTTTGCATCAGTCGCAGGCGATAGGCGATGTTAGCTCTCGCACCCTAGTTTTCAAGTTTGCTCCAGAGGTTAAGTGCCCATTGTTATCATCCGTGAGAAGTGGGTCAGTTCAGTATGGCGAGATCGTGGTTATGTCACGTCATGATGTGAGTGGTGTGAAAGCTCTGTTGCGTGAGTTTGACGACGTAATTACGCCGAGAATAGGACGGTGTGACATTCTTCCATATCGCTCTACGGTCATAGATAATGTACCTGTCAGAGTGCCATTTTACACGTATGCTTCGCCTAAGTTGGAGGTCATGCGGGAATTGGTGAATAAACTTCTGGACGCAGGGGTCATTTCTCCATCTACGTCAGATTATGCTACACCTGCTTTTTTGGTAAAAAAAAAAGGCTAATCGTGGGTCTAGGCTGGTTATGGACATGTCTGCCGTGAACCTAAAAATTCACCTTTACCCATTTCCAGCGCCAACAGTTGACGCAGTGTTGCAACATCTGGGAAAGACATTGGTGTTCTCTGCGATTGACTTGAACGCCAGTTTTTATCAATGTCTATTGGATCCTAGTTGTAGGAAGTACATAGCTTTTCGCACGTAATGGGTGCAATAAGAGTTTAATCGTATACCCATGGGCGCCAAGTTTGGGATTCAGGCTTTGTCACTGGTTTTAGACCATGTGTTGTCGGATCTGAAATTTGATTGCATAATTAATTATATTGACGACATTACTGTCTATAGCTCGTCATTGGAACAACATCTTATTGATTTTATGAAGGTCTTGTCGCGTCTGCGGGAAGCAGGGCTAACCGTAAATCCAGCCAAGGTCACATGGGCCTCCCCGTCAGTTAAGTTCTTGGGATACGTGGTACCCGGAGGTCATCTGGTCATGGATCCGGACCAGGTGACTCCCGTGGTGAATTTTCCACGTCCCAAGTCTGTGAAGGGAGTGTCGAAATTCATTGGCCTGCTGGGATATTACGTGTTTCATTCCACATTTTTCCGAACTAGCATAACGCCTTAACTGCCTTAAGCGGAAGGGAGTAAGTTTTACATGGGGTTTGGAACCGGAGGAAAGCTTTAGAAGACTTAAGGTTGCCCTCGCTGCCGCCCCGTCGTTGTATTTGGCCAACTTTGATCTGCGGTTCGTAATTCATGTAGACACTTCAAGTGTCTCATTCGGCGCGACCTTGGGTCAGTGGAGAGACGGTGCTGTCTGCCCTGTGGATTTTGCAAGCCGTACCCTATCCGATTCCGAGCGATGGCTTAGCGCCTTTGTGAAGGAGGCCCTGGCTTGTTTTGGGGTACTGCCAAGTTTGAGTCATTTGTAGGGGGTGTGGAGTTTGATTTATGCACAGACAATCACGCTGTGTCTTAGCTGTTGTCACATGCTAGTGATTTTGGGAAGTTGGGACGCTGGGCGTATCGATTGTCGCGGTTCAGATTTGTTGTGAAGCATATCTCTGGTTCGAGTAATGTGGCCGCAGACGCCTTGTCGCGGATGTTTTGTCCCGAGGACTTTGAAGAGGGTGAACCTGCCTCTGAATCTGAGTGAGGAGTATGCGTGGCTTTCAGGACTGACAGTTTGTTCTACCGTCGCCTGAAGGATGTTCCGTATGCAGTATCCGATGATTTACTGTACTATACGGGCCCTCGTAAGCGTTCCAGACGCTTGGTCAGCTCTGAAGGATGTCGTTTAGAACTTCTTGTTTATTACTATGACTCCCATTTTGGGGGCCACTTGGGACGCCAAGGGACCTTGAGTAAGATTGGTGCACGATTTTATTGGCCTACTATGGGTGCTGACGTGCGTGCGTATGTCCGGCGCTGTGGAGTGTGTCAGCGGGCCAAGATTAACCGGAATTCTAGGGTTGGATTATACAGCGTGGATCAGATTACGTATTCCTGGGAGGTTTTGCACTGTAACGTGTTTGGGCCGCTTGTTCGGTCAACCAAGGGAAACAAGTACATCATGATTGCCTTGGACGTGTTCTCGAACTTTGTGAATTTAATTGCCATGCGCAGTATCCGAAGTTCCGATATCCAACGGCACTTGGTAGATTGGGTATGTTCAGTGTTTGGCCCACCCGTGAGTTTTCTCACAGACCATGCTATGTACTTCACTTCAGGTAGTTTTAAGAACATGTGTTTTCATCTATCGATTACGCATTACACCTCCAGCCCGTATTTCCCGTGCGGGAATAGGGTTGAGCGTTTTAACCATAATCTGAAGATTACGCTGTCTGCTCTGTATCACTGCCAGCAAAATCACTGGGATGAAGACCTGGATTTAATGAATTCTGCGGTCCACGGGGATACCAAGCTTAGTCCAGCTAGAGTTCTGCTGGGGCGTGATTTGTTCCATCCTATACTTAATGTTTAGGGTGTACCCTCGCCGGCGGCTCCTCTATCTGACGGGGCTCGGGAGTTGATGGGGGAAGATGTAGTTGGTAATCTTAATGACACTCGTGGCCCTTTTCAGGCAAGGTATAACGCAGGCCGTGTGGCTTCAGATTACCCAGTGGGAGACACTGTTTTATGTAAATGTTTTGTTTTGCCATCAGCTGCAGATCAGCAAGGTAGCAAACTGCTGTTGAAGTTTCCAGGTCCCTATGACGTGGTAAGACTGTTGGGACAGAATACTGTGCTGCTGAGTGACCCAGTTACTGGGAAGATTGTGCGTAAAGCCTATGTAACCCACCTTATGCGAGCGGTGGTTTAATTAGTGTGCAATAGTTGAGCTACAGGACCAGAAGTTGTCAACAGTTGGGTGCGCAACACTGCAGCTTCTCGGCCAAAATTGGGATTTGCCGAAGAGTGCGGGCAGGGCCCGCCTTCACCCCTCTCCGGACCCTCCTGGTCGATCTAATCTGTAGGGGTGTTTGAGTACGGTAGCCTGGGGAAGGCTGTAGTGTTTGGTGTAGTGTGGTGTCAGGTTTGATTTGTGATTGTGTGTGTTGGTTATGTGTTTTGTGTGAGTTGGTATTTGTCGAGAGGTGTTCATGTTTGTGTTCGTACCAGCTGGTTGTGTGTGTCTCGGCCGAGATAAGCGCTGTAATATGTACCTATTCTGTGATAATTGGTTTAATATGTATTTTATATTTTTGGTCCATTATACAGACCGTTTGTGTATATGATTATTTCCTTATTTTGTAAAGCAGCTAAGGCCTATGGTTGGCGCAATATGAGCGCATGTTTTATTGACAAGTGTTTTAATTGGTTGTGCTTTTCGTATAAGAGCAGAATGTATGATGTATCTGCTTTTTTTTTTAAAATGGTTTTAGAAAACATTTTTATATAACATAGTTTATGAATCGTGTGGCGATGCTAATTCACTAATTTCTTTACAGGGTATGACCCTTACAAGGTCTGTTCTTAGTGTTGTGGTTTGGTGTTTTTGCATGTTACGCTGGCACCTGTCTGGCAGTTCTTTCCTTTCCTTGATGGTGGCACAGTTTCAAAGAAGCCTTAGAGCAAAACCGCTGTTGTGAGCTGCAGCTTCGGGGTTTACCTGGCACCTGGATGTTTACCACCCTGATTCGCAGGGAGATAGCCCTCTTACGCCTCCAGGGCGTAGCTTTAGGTCTGTAAGGACCCTGTACGTAAGAGTAAGAGGGGGAGAATAGTACTGGAAGTCTGACACTCCCAGGCTTGGAAACCAAGAAGATCCTCGTATTGGTACATTGTCTGCAATTTGTGGATTAACGGTCCTACGTGCTAGACGAGAACTTGAGTACCCCGAAGCAGTGTTTGTTGTGATCGCCGTTTGGACGTCTTCGGGTCCACTCGGCCATAGTGGGCAATTCTCGTGTGCTCCTTCCTTCCTCCCCTCGCCCTTCCCCAACGCGCCAGCTGAGTTGGCAGGAGCGTGTGAGCTTGACAGTCAGTCTTCTCCCAGCCCGGTTTGAGGGTAGTTGTGTGGGCTCGCGACCGCAGCAACACTTCCTGATATGTACTTGATAAGTTTATAGTTTTCTTGTTTTATTACCTGCTTACCGTTTTCCATTCTTGTTCGGTTTGATTCTGTTTATTCTTCTGTTGAGTTTGGCAATCAGGGTTGTGTTGTCGCGAGCACGAGCTTGGCACAAGTGGGATGTGTTTCCCTGCTTTTATTATTTGGTTTATAATGGAGAGCTGGTGTATTAGCTCAGGCACACTTAAGTAATAATTGTTTCTATTTTAATTGCGTCTTGTTAACAGCTTTGATTATTGTTCCTGGGTCATGCCTAGTTTGATGCCGCCACCGTATTGTTTGTAAATGCTCTATGTACCTACTTTTGATATCGTAATACATTTTTTGCTATTAACATCTTGCTCTAACGTGTATTAGTGATGTTGAGTGTTAACTCATGGGAGGGAGTGTAAAGGCAGCAGTGTGCCTTTAGCTTGAGGCAACTCAACTAAGATAGGCAGTCTGTGTATACGGTGTCTGCTTAAGAAGCAGGCACATATTTCAATAAATTCAGGGAAATAATTTATAGAATGGTAAATTCTAATGGTAATTCCCCCTATTACGAAATACTCAAGTATAGGGAGGGTACATATTATGTTTATAGCTTTCTGTCTTTTCTACTGCGGAATCACAAATAAGAGAAATTTTGAAGGTATCTGAAAAGGACGTCTAGTAAAAAAAAACCTTTATATTTGATAAATGGTTATGGTGACGGCCAGACAGAAAATCAAGTTTTGAAATTTTGGTATATTAATTTATTTTACTTCACAGCCATATGGTTCGGTAAAGTGCACGGCTATAAAGTATGTTCTTTAAAAATGAATAACAATGTTCTTTCTTCTTCACTTTGTATATTTAAGTTGATATTAACTATTATTTGGTATAAAGTACGTTATAATTCGTAATAAAATAAGAGGCTGCAAAAAAATGTTTACTGTAGCGCCTTGGCGTGAAGGAGCAACATCTAAAACTTTTATTTCCGTCTCGAGAAATCTGTTGCAACTTCAAGAGATTTTATGGCAGAATATTACAAATAAACTATTCTTTTTGACGTAAAAGATTTCAAAATTCCATTTATGTAGAAACATGAATTCTTAGACCAGTATTTTTTAAAATGTGTTTCAGCTGGGTTTTGAGTGAAAATGTAATTACGATATTAGAATTTTTTTACAAATAGACTAAGTCGCGTATGCAAAATGTGAAAAGTTCGTAGGAAGCACCATGGTGTGTAGGACAGGTCATGACATTTGGTGCAGTGATGTCGTGAAACGAGCGAATTGAGTGACAAGTTGCATCTGTTGTTAATGCAGTGTAGCGTGGCACACGGTGCTGGGGCTGGTAGCCAATAAGGGCACTAAATATTTGACACCAGCACCCCCCTTCTTCTTAGGTTTGCCTGACCGGGGCACTCACTGCGTATGCGCCAGCAAGGCCAGACGGGCTGCTCTTCGCACAGCCCTACCTAGTTCAGACCACCCAAGACAGGAAGCACATACACAAGTAAATCTTTAAAACTTTCTCACATTCCTCAGAATTCCCGATCAGCTGAAGGTTTTGGCGAGCAGGTAGTTCAAAATCTATCACTACAAATTATCTTCTATAACATCAGATGTGAAAATAAAAATTATTTACTGTAATTCCCAAATAAGCAGGGAGGGCAGCCCAATAGCACAAACTGCCACTTATAAAACTTCTTTATAACGACCACCTGTCTATAACAACCCGTTTTTGAAAAACTGTCCCCTCTCCCACACTCAAGGTACATTCTTCCTTTCCCCTTGTGTAAATATCTGCATCCACTTGCCTTCGTTGACGTGCCAGTGTTCTTTCACTTGCTGTTAGATACGCTACTCTCTCTGGATGCTTAATCACGACTCTGATACACGTGACTTTTGGATTTCTCTTAGTTTTTTACGGATTATTGACGACATTACACATTGATTTTCAGGATTTTCATTTGGTAATTTATTTGGTTTGAGTTTGTGAACTATTACTGACGACCCATGCAGTGTTTTTGGCTTTTGATTTGGTTACGATTATTAGGCTTGATTCTATAAACGACTGTTGACAACCCGTTCATTTCTTCATAATGAGTGGAAAGAGAGTCAGCTCGTCGTGTCTGAAGAAGTACGAAATAATCAAGGAAGTTGACTCGAGTTACAAGCCGAAGTCTGAGATTACGCGGGAATTTGGTATCCCGAAGTCAACTTTGTTCATGATCCTAAAAATGTGTGACAAGATCAAGTGTAGTGCAGAAGGAAGGACGCAACGCAAACAACTAAGGCGTACGACGCACACCAATTTGGAGGAAGCTGTGTTGGAATGGTTCGGCCAACTTAGAGCGCAAAACTTGCCTGTAAGCAGGGCCAATGGGAGGAGGATGAGGAGGAAAAAAAAAAAACGAACTTGCATTGGAGTTAGGTATTGAATTCTTCAAGTGAGTCAGTGGACGCCCTTGTTCCAGAACATCCGCAGCCTCTGTTGGCTTTGCGACGAGGACAATGCAGATGAGCTGGGGATGTTTTACAATCTCATGGCAGATCACATCCTAGCAGTGAAAGGAGATGGATGCAAGGGTGTGACGAGGAGCAAGGAGCGCCTCACTGTCCTTCTGTGCTGCAATATGGACAGCAACAAGATGAAGTCCCTTGTGATTGCCAAATCCAAGAAACCCCCGAGGTTTCAAGGACACCATAATTCCTTGTGATTATGACCTGAACAAAAAAGCATGGATGACCTCGGTAATTTTACGAGGTGGCTTCGTGGATTCGATGCGAAGATGGGTGTCTGCAATAGAACAATGGTTTCCTTCATCGACAACTGCTCCGCACATCCTCCTCTCAACAACCTGAGAAACACTGAGCTGGTGTTTCTGCTAAAGAGTACCACTAACGTGCTTCAGCCGCTGGACCAGAAAATAATACAACTCGTGAAGCTCAAGTTTCGAGAGATGCTTGTGCGGAGCATGGTGTTGAAGATGCAACTTGGCAGAGATATAAAGAAGTGGGACATGTTCAAGGTGATTGAAGTTATCGTCGCTAGTTGGGTGGCAGAACAACTAGAGACCATTACCAACTGCTTCCGTCACACCCACTTCATCACACCAGTTGACGAAGAGGCTGCTGTTCATGTGGGCGCCGGCGACTCCGAAGACCCGGACGACCCACCTACAGCAGACACTGAGCCCCAGCCCGGCCCTTCGACAGTGCCTCCCCTCCTCCAGAACATTGTAACAGTTTTTCAATATATCTGCTCTCGTTTAGGAATAAAAAATAATGTCCTGATAGCAGTAGAAATGATGGATCTGGGTGTTAAAAACTTTTCTGCAGGGTTGCTACAGAATTTCTACATCATATTACCCTGACTTTTCCAGGTTTTCCAGATAAAAATTATGAATTTCCAGTTTTTTGTGGAGTTAAAAATCATGATTAATCTATCTTAAAATATTCAAATAAACTGTTTTTAAAAAACGGCTTAATAAATATACTACTGACAGTTACTTGTGTTCAACACACTCTTACCACAATCCAGAGAACTGTAATAAGTTATAATTAACTGGAACTATTACTAAAATGAATTACTAACATTTTTATACAGTGAATGGTTGTGCAGTTGTCCAAAAGTCAATCGCTAAGCCTGCGCCCATGAAGAAGCGACTCCAACCCAGAAGTCACGCCAGTCAGCTGTACAATGACAGCAAAATTCTGTAAACTTATATTGCTAAGCCTAAAGTTTGTTCTACAATTGGAATTTCCAGTCACCACAAGCAATATCCCTCACTTTTCCAGGTTATCCCTGACCACTTTGAAATTCCCTGACTTTTCCAGGTTTTCCAGACCTGTTCCTGTATGTATACAGAGAATCTCTACCCATCAATTTTCACTGGATCAGTGGGAATATACGATGCACATGGAAAAACTATAAATGTGTACTTCGCTGACAAACATACAAAAGACATACCTTTAAATTTGATATACAACTATATTTAAGAGTTAACATACAAATACAACCCTAGTGTAAAGCAATTATAAAAGCTTAAGGACTGTTTTATTTGCTGTTGTATGTCACGTAAGCATACTTAGAAACCCAACAAAGTAACAGAGTTGGAAATTTAAATTAATTTGCGTTAACCATTTCCGTGAAAATACACGATTCCAGAAAGAAAAAAACTGTTATCACAAAAATAACTGTCACGTCATATAAGTAACTCAAATAGAGAAACGTACACAATGTCATGTTTTTGTGAGTGCCTAGAGTACTTGAAGCGCTAGTGTCGAAGACAAATGAATGATCGGGGAAGTTTTTTCTTGTTATTTCCGTTTCTCTGATCTTTGTTTACGTAGTAATGTTGTATTCGTGCTGCTGCATGGCAGTTTGTAGTTAAATAAATGAGTGATTTGTTAAGCACTGTTGGGAAACAATTACCTATTTGGATAGTGCAGCAGCGAGATGATCCGAAGATGGTTAAATATCGTCGTTTTCCGAGGAACTGTATAGAAAGGTAAGGAGGTGGATAATTTTTGCTGAAAAAGCTTCGACGTGGCCATGAAAATGTAAATTGTCAACAAATAAAAAAAGTTTCTCTTCATTCGGCATATATCTTATAAAAAGCATAAATGCTGTGATTGTTTTTTAAAGAGTGGTTTATGCCAAATGTTCACTTATGTTGTAAATGCACAAATTATGTGTGACAAGGTTCATAAATAATCCGGTGTTCTTTAGCATTTTTGTAACACAGGTGAAATATCTCGGAATGGTTTGACAAAACATCACCTATCCACTTGCATATAATTTATGCAGCATACGTAAAATTTTAAGTGTTTACGAGTGCACTTTGACAAGCTTATGTTTTAGAGATTAAGTTACTGAACAGACGATTTGAAGAACTGTATGTAAATTTTGTAACTTGCCTGACATAGTATTTGTGAATAATTCATCGCTAGTTTGTTGTTAAATATAAACATGGCTTTCGTCGCACAGTCTCTTGTAAATTAATAAAAACATGAATATTTTGTAACTTGTGTGATACAGCATTTATGAATATAATTCACTGCCGACGTGTTGCGGGGCATACATACTGTATGTGTATATTATGTTGTTAAATTGTACAACATTTAATTAGTCACACGATACACAATTTTTGAAGTAAATTGTTCACTGTTAATGGGTTGCCAAATAAATACACGTGGCATTTGACATCCAGACTCTTGGCAATTAATTAAACTTAATATTAAATTTTTTGAGTAACACTGTGCATGTTAAAAATATTTATTTTCTCAGCTCGGTAAGTTCATATTTAGATGTTTAGCCAGTTCATTGTCCACTGAGAAGTGAGCGATTTGTGCCGAAAGGAAACATCACTTATGTAAAAAATTAATAGTCTCAAGAAAGACTATGAAAAAAGAAGTATAGCCCACACCTATGATGAAATATACAACAGTCCAAACAGAATCACTCTCGAAACTCCAATACGGAGTAAAAAAAGTTACAATGGCTTTTTCCATGCTTTTACAAATGTATAAACATTTTAAAGTTATCTTTATGTAGCAACGATATAGGATTGGAAATTATTAAAAATAATAAAACGTGTAAAAGAGTACCAGCTTCCGCACCCCTGTTTTTTAGTTAGTTTGTGGAGACATTGTGTGGAGCGCTACCATTGCAACAGTTTAGTCGTTAGTTACACGAGTAACAACGTGGAGCACTAGGTAAAGTTAGCACGAAAAAAAAAAAAGGCACTGAGGTATTCATCTTTCCATTAGGTGGACAATCAGTGGTCATTGCTGCAAACCTGTGCATGTTGCACTAGCTTTAAAATAAATCAACAAACTGAACTGAAGATAATCAATATGATGTCTCATACAGTTGCTGCAGTTACTATCGATTATCACAGCTTTCGATTATTGAACCATTTTGTGGTTAATTTTTCATGCAAAAGTGCTGACCCCAATAACCGAGGTTACCATCTTTTTTTGGATTGGTGATTTGTTTTAAACAATCGTGATTACAATATATACTCGTGTATAATGCGCCCTCGTGTAAGGCGAGCACACTTAAGTGCCTCGCTAGTTGTAAAAAAAAAAATCACGAGAGTAAGAGATGGTGAAGCACAAAAATTTAGGCTACGATGAAAGGCCATTGGGGGAGGGAGGAAGGAGACGTGGCTGGCAACAATGAAAACAGAGAGAGAGGAAAGATAACGTTCAAACAGGCTAGAGAGTGACGGCCTGGAGAGGACAGAGGGTGCCGTGGGGATGGGGTTTCTCATTCCATCCTCCACAGTTATCTATAAATAGCCTGCCCCAAGATTGCTAGCTGCTGCCTGCCAGCTTATGTGTATATGTGTGTGTGTGCGCGCATGCACCTGTCTGTGTGCACAACACTCCCTCTATCTTTTCCCATGGAACAATCCCTGATCACAAGAGACGTCAAACTAAACTTATCATACTGCTTCCGCCAGCCACCCACAAACTTTCGTTTCCGTCACGTCAAATTGCCAGCAGTAGATTTTGTAACCGATTGTTTAAACCTACCTGTGTAAAAGCTAGTAAACTTCCGACCATGAAATAAGCTTTAACCAGCATATTAATGTAATCACAGAGTAACATTTTGAACAGGAATGTGGATAAGGACAAACAAAACAATTATGGTTTTAGCAGGGACAGTTACTGCAAAGCATGGGTTGAGGAAAAAAAAAGATGGCGGGAGGGAGGGAGGGAGGGAGAGAGAGAGAGAGAGAGAGAGAGAGAGAGAGAGAAGAAAAAGGATGGAGAAACCCAACAATCTCTCCCTTCCTCCCACTCGAAACCTGTCAGCCATCAGTTTACTACTACAACTCTGCCTTCTTACCCCCCCCCTTTTTTTTCTCCCTATATATATATATATATATATATATATATATATATATATATATATATATATATATATTTTTTTTTTTTTTTCAATTTTCCATGTGTAGTGCGTACTCCTGAATTTTTATCAGTTGCTTTGGAATAAAAGTGCACGCTATACACGAGTAAATGCAGTATGCCACACGTGGTCTTTATATTGTTGTTGGTTTGGAAAATGGAATATTACAAAAAAATTTTCATTGTCAAAATTTTAAATTTAATTTTACTGATGAAAAGGAGCAATTCGTACAAAAAAATCCTTTGAAAATGTATGCAAATGGACAGATTTTACTTTAAATTCATTATAACTTCGCTGGGACCTCAAAGTTATAAATATGAACATTGGTACATGCTAGTTCAATAGATGTTTCACTTCAATTTTAAAACCGAGCAAAATCCTTAAATTTTGGACTGTGGGATCCAACATTTAGCACCATGGATGTGAGAAAACAGTTGCAAAACAACTGATACTGACATCTTAAACATTATTTAAATATAAAGATTTTTGAAAAAAAAAAAAAAAAAAAAACTATACGTATGGGAAAACTGTAAAACGAAAACAATGCAACAAGTTTTTACCAGTACATGTTTATTTCAAGTTTCCACTCAGTAAATATTGTATTTACTTGCATAATGGCCACCATCTCATAATGGCCACACCATTATTTTGAAAGGCTTGAAGCAGTATTTAAAAAACCCCAAATAATGGCAGCACCCCATATTTTTCAACAGAGGACACAACACAGTAAAACGTCCGTCTATCAGAAGCGTGGTGCGCCGGCACGCAAAAATAGATCCTCCGTTTTTCGTGCCTACAAGATATGGCGGCAGAATCGAGATTCTAGGTACCAGACGTGGGCCTAGACCCTCCAGAATGCCTACATGACCTATCGCCAGACACTATGAGTCACGCTCGCGGGTTGAAGCACTGTTGACACTATGAGTCACGCTCATTGGTTGATAACGTAATGGCATCTGGAGAGTTGTAACGTTTTAAGCGTGAATCAGATTTGTTTATAAACTACTTACACTGGAAATAATAGAGTACATGTAATAGACCGTAAAATGTAAACGTCTTATGTAGGACAATTTTAAACAATTTTCGTTGAGTGACGCACATGAGTTGATTAAGAAGATTTAATAGTCTCTTAATTTTTCCATGTTTACTATTCACCGACTAAATCTTTTTATTTTTTTATTTTTGGAGAAATGGTCACGCTATGGGCGAGTTAATATAGAAAAAAAATTTACATTTGTTATATCCTACACCAAAAACATTTGGATAGTAATTTTTTGAAAACCCGTCATAATGGCGACACCCCATTCTTGGGCCTAAAATTTGGTCAAACATATGTGGCGATTACGCGAGTAAATATGGTAGTTTTTGTGTGAAAAAGTCTAGGTTTATTTTTTTAAACAAATAAGTGCAGTATAATTATTTTTTATCTGGCTTTCTAATTACCAGAATATTCTAATAATGCACATACATTTTAATATCCTAACCAAATAGCAAAATTTTTGGAATATGAACTATTATTTATTGAACCTGCATTATATTTTAGCACCATATGATATCACGTGCAACAAACTACAGTGCCAAAGGCAAACATTTGTGAATGTTGCCTCTTAACTAATAGTGTTATGACTATCAAACGGTAGAATAATCTAATTTGCTACCCACTGAAAGGCATTTGCATTTGTTACTCTGTGCTGTCATCTATTGACAATCCTCAATCAACATTTCTTCTGGTAGATGTTACCGGAACTTGATTTACTCTGGTTTATACTTGTAACTGCAAAAACAATTTACAAAACCGCAGCTGAAACATTCGTATGAGCCGTTCTTACACGAAGAGGCCCAAGATGCTGAAGACCTTTCTCATTTTAACTTCATTCAAAAGCATGATCAATGCTTCCATCACTCGCGGGGCAAGTCCCCTCCTACTGAGTAACCATACTTGCTTATAGCGAGTTACTTCAAGGTCCACTCTCGAGCAAAGAAAACAAGCCAGCTAAGTTAAGAACTTGCATTTAATGCCCACTTTAAACAAAATACAAACTCCATAATACAATCGTTAACTGGGCCAATACACTAACTGAACACTCCTTGACATTCACTTTATGGCCAATTAGAAACATCCTCATCACATGACAATAACTACCACGACCTTGGACATTTTGAGCACTTAATTCCTTTAGTTAACTCCATTCACGCCCCACTTCCGATTGATAGATTCGTGAATAACTAATAGAAGGTTACTGACACAGTTTTTTAAACTTCCCCGAAGTTTAGCGTTAGGCACACAGACTAGACGAACCCAACTTGGCCAACGTCCAACCACAACCGAATTAATAGGCCTTTACCAGGCACTACACTCTCCCATGTACCTCCTCAGTCTCGAATTAAGGGACAATCAGCACCACTGGTGATCAGGCCCCATCATTTTGAGGGACGGGAAAACTCACCCATAACTTCGCTAACTGCAACATAAGCCACTCCTAATAGGAGTAACTGTTAGATGATCCTTACACCCATGACTTTCCAGGCCACATGGTCGCCACCTGCGACCCTCCTGCACGCTGCCGACCGCCTCGTTGCTCCTTCCAAAGCCTAATGGTTCACCACTCAAACCCTCTTAGGCTTCTAGCGCATTTGAAGTACACTCCACCATGACCTGCTCTAGAGTGAGCTCCTCCACTCGCATCGCGACAGCACGCCTCACCAGTGCCCCTACCGCCGGCAGATGGAACTAGGTCTTCCCCCCCTCCTGGCCTTCCCCTCCATGGCCAGTGGAGAAGCAGGACTGGCGGAAAAGGGGAAAACACAGCGCCGTCAACCGGGGCGATCCTTCTCTCTATACAATCTACCGGCCAGACAAACCCGTAGAAATAAAGGAATTCAAGACAGAACCATTTCATACATCACTGAAACACTAACAGGGCCCTAAAAATCCGCCCCGAGCCCCCAGGGGTCCGCTTAAGTACATGAAATAAATGTGCTTAAACATCAGTGTATCAAAATTCACTGCAGACTGCCTTAAACACATTTTTTTTGGAAGTGCTTGGCAAAATGGTGGACAATGGTAACGAAACTTCTTGCAATCTACTGTCCGGAGCTGAGATGTCAAGACTTAGAATGTGGCTAAGGGGTGGTTATAAGTGGAGAGCTGTGCAGTCCTAACTACAGTACCTCCATGCCGCTCTGTCTTGCCTTCTCAACTCCCTACTGCAGGGCATATTCTATTTGTAATGTGACCAGGGGTACCATCCCATAATTTTTTTTAGTGTTTCTTGGTGTTTGCTTGCCATTGCCATCTAAGGGCTGCAGGTCTCAACATACCAATGGTTGGGTGTAGCTAGCCTCTGCATGTCTGTAATAATAGTATTGATGTGCTTTTGTCACCTTGGCTAAGCCTGCAGCAAGAACATTTATTATATAAAATCACAGTCTCAATATGAAGTAGTTGTTCTCTCTTTCCCTTCATGATGTAAATTCCTAACAAAATGTCTTTCAAAAGAAAGCTTTCTATGTATAATTTCTGTATTCGGTCATAGAGTGTGAGGTCATTGTAACCTAGAATATGTACACATCCAAAACAGCATGGTGCTCAATATAATTTGATATCTAGTATAGCTGATATGGTGAGCCATATATCAATTTCACTATTAGTAAGTTAATGTAATTGCAGGAGGGTGCAAGGGTATTAGAATAACAAGATGTGTAGCTATCCCATGCAAGGTTATTATGACAACTACGAAATTGTAAATCAGAAATTGTACTAAGTTCTATAAATGGTCAAATTTGTAGTAAGCTAGTGGTGTTTGGGCTCATTTGAATCAGAGTGCAATTTTATGAGATTTATCTAAGTAACTTTTTTGAGTGAAATTGCCGTAACAACTTTTATGCAATTTTTACTGATTTGGACTCAGAAAGACAGAGGTATGGGAATAGCGGTCAGACAGGCCGGCGCCTCGGCTGAGGATAATGAGTGAAGGATGCTGGGAGTTTTTCAAGGGAAGTGACATCGCATGAGTGTAGCAAAATGAGCACCAAGCAACTTATTTAAATTCTATAATTTATTATGATGTGTACTATGTTTTCAGCTACTTGCATATAATTTATATATTTTGTTGGAATTTATAACAGATTAATTAGTAGTAACATTGCACCCAATATTTATATTTGCGCTACAGAAAACATTCTCGGAAGTTGCCGTGTTGACCTCAGTTGCCAGGCGATGTATCCCGTGTGGAACTCGTCTCGGCCTTCTTCTTGTTCTCACTCTCATGAAGATAACACGGTGCTGTAACTTTCTGTATGAGACGCGGGAAGAAAGCTCAAACTTGGGATGGCAGTAGCACTGGGTCACGTGGACACTACAAGCTCTAACCGAATTCTATTTAGTTTATTATTATTTCTTTGCTTTCGTGATATGTGCTAATAAGGAATGTTCACGGGAGATGGACATGCGACTCACCAATGCCACTAATAATGTAACTCCGTAATAAGCTTTCTGGCTACGTGTGGCACTGTATTTTGAGTGCAGTATTATTTTATCCTAAATAAACCGAAGGTACTTTTGAACAGTGAATTTATTTCGAGACGTCTGCTTCGTCTTGCACGTATCCACGAACAAACCCTGAGATAAGAAAGTGTTGCCGCTGACTAGTTTGAGCATAGCAACATGAGTGGTAGGTACCACCACATAATTCTGTATGCTTGTGCATGCGTAGAACTTGTTCCAATGCGCGCACGAACGCATGTGAATGTAAAATGTTGTTCCATAATTCTGTGCAGGTGCTTTTCTATAGCGATGACCAACTTGACGTCATATTTGGGAACATGCCCATGTTTGTTGTGCTCGTTACAGACATTTTTTGACATTTTCAATTTGGGATTGTAAGTTAGGTCAGCTGATAAAATAAAGCACGAGTAAAGAAATGAGTGAACACGTTATGAAAATAGCTATCTAGGCATCGCAGCATAGAAAATTTTGAGCATTATAGTTACAATGCAAAATTTAAACTAATCGTTGTTCAGCAGGCAAAAATGCATAACAATTGTGCAGCAACCGAAGGCAAAACTATACACAGGTAGAGACTTAGTGAAAATTAATATCTTTGATGACTGTTAAACTTTTTCTTATTTTACTTAGGCATATATTTATAAAAACAAATTTCATATTTGGTTTTTTAGTTTATTCTCCAGGCCTGTTAATACGGATTTATGGCAAAATTAAACTTTTATCCTTACCATAAAACAAATATAGGGGGTTGTCTTATATTTGGATTAATAGGATACATTCTAATGTGCAATTTTAACATGCTAAGTACTACCATTTTGGCTTCTAAGTTCTGCCAACATCAGTATCAAGGCCAGGCAACACTACATAAGTCACAGCCACTGCTCTTGTCTGTCACCTATACAATTCTGTGCGTCGTAGTTACAGACCAGACTGTCTCACTCTGATGACTGTGAGGGTATAACAGCTGGAGACACTGTGTGGTCTTAGACCAAAACTGGAGGACTGGCAGTGTAAAAGGGTGTAAACAAATGAGACTGCTAGAAATAGAATTTTAGTTTAGATTTTGAATTTACGACAATTTTAAAATTATTTTGTACTAGCACCCAGCCTTTAAAATCAAAATACAGTGAACCCTCGATAAGTCGGACTAAAAGGGGGAAGAAGCTGTCCGAGTTACCATTTGTCCGTGTTATCGAGGAGTGTCCGAGGAGGTGGGGAAATCAGCCATTAATAACAAGAAACGCTAAGAAATTAGTACGCTATTATCTCTAGAAGTAAAAGAGGCCGCAATAAATACTGTTTCGTACATAAATATCGTATCAAGTTACGGGAGGGCCGCCATGCAGACGGAAAATTAACGTAAAGTGGAGGACTATAAAAGAATGTCAAACAATGTGGGCAGTCAGATCTTTATTTATTTTTTTATGCTGCTACTTCTGGCTGATCCCCTTTTTTTTTATCTCTGTGTTAGAAGCTGGCACCAGGCACCCTTCCATCACATAAAAGTTTTCGTCTAGCTGGAGACAGACAAGACAGACAATGTGCCTGCACGTGTGAGAGAGATAAGAAATGATCGTTGGAGATAAGCTAGGGAGGTTGCAAGCAGAAGTAGTCAAGGTCAACCGGTACAGTCTCATGCAATACAAACGCCACACGTGACCACACGCATCTCACACAAGATGTTTACATTGAAAAGATCCTTATGTCCGTCTGTCACAGCGTAGGGGCAGCAGCCAACTGCTAGCCTGTAGTTACTCTAGCCTTCTTCAAAGTTACAAAGGTATAAAAATAATTTTCCTCGTATAACTGAATAAAAACGGTACTGTAATTAACAATCCTTCTGGGTCACTGTACACTAGGTGAACACATTTTAACACTACTAATTTTAAAATTCAATTTTATGTATATAAATTGCATCATAGAACACATAATTTACAGCTTTATTCTTACACAAATTGTCATATTATAAAGCAATAAAATTTTAGTCATGTTCTACAGTTACCGTATTTACTCGCTTAATCGCCGCATATTTTTGTCCAAATTTTAGGCCCAAAAAATGGGGTGAGGTCATTATAAGGGGCTTTCAAAAAATGACCTTCTAAATTTTTTTTTTGGTGTAGAATATGACAAATTAAAATTTTTTTTCTGTATTTACTCGTTCATAACATGACCATTTCTTAATTAAAAAAAAAAAAAAAAAATTTTGTCCCGGACTTCGGATAACTCAAACAGAATTTTTAAAAATTTTTAAATAATTTTTAATTAATTATTTCTTGATTAAAAGACATAAAATATCGTTTCTGCTGGATTTAAATTCATTACATTATATTTTAGAACAGTATTAAACTTTATAAAGTAGTCGTCCATTGCTACTTAGCTTTAAATAATCCAACAGTAAATATCTGGCAAGTTCCGTGTGGTAAAATGTTGCTAGCGAGGTGTGCGACGCGCAAGTAAAGATGCAACGCAGCAGGCCGACCTCTCTCTTCTTTATCTTTCCTCCCTTGTCCTGCGAGCCAGGCACGCACGTGTGTCGTAAATAAACATTTCAGTGTGGTGCTTGTGAAACGACAGTAACTACGAGTTACAATGACACATAAACGGAAAATTATTTTGTTCTGGTATGTACAATGAATTCAGGGTTGCAAAACAAATTGTCCCGGACATTAAAAAGAAAAATTAAAAATCATTGCTTTGCATTGCAATGTAGAAAATTTGGTGAGAAGGTTTTACGCCCCTTTAACAACAATGTTTTCAAGAGCTGATGTGGGGGGTGAAAAAACAACACAACATTCATGCCCAAGCCAGACACGATCAGTCATGCTCGCTGGTTGATGATGCTCTGTTGATTACGTAACAGCGCCTGGAGAGTTGTAACGTTTTAAGCGTGAATCGGATTTGTTTATAAACTACTTCACGGGAAATAATAACGTACATGTAATGGACAGTAAAATGTAATGGTCTTATGCGGGGTAATTTTAAACTATTTTCATTGAGTAACGCACATGAATGGATTAACAAGGTTTTGTAGTCTTAATTTTTCCATGTTTACTATACACCGACAAAACCTTTTTCTTTATTTTAGAAGAAATGGTCACGTTATGGACAAGTAAATATAGAAAAAAATGTATATTTTTTATATTTTACACAAAAAAATTTAGAAGGTAATTTTTTTGAAAACCCTCTATGGCCACGCCCCATTTTTTGGGCTTAAATTTTTCAAAAATATGCAGCGATTACGCGAGTAAATTCGGTAACTCTGTAGAACATGATTAAAATTTTATTGCTTTATAATATGACAATTTGTGTAAGTATAAAGCTGTAAATTATGTGTTCTATAATGCAATTTACATACATAAAATTAAATTTTAAAATTTTGTAGTGTTAAAGTGTGTTCACATAATGTACAGTGACCCAGAAGGATTGTTAATAACAGTACCGTTTTCATTCATGTATACGAGGAAAATTATTTTTATACCTTCGTAACTTTGTAAGAGGGTAGAGTAACTATCAGGCTAGCAGTTGGCTGCTGCCCCTACGCTGTGACATACGGACATAAGGATCTTTTCAATGTAAACATCTTGTGTGAGATGTGTGTGGTCACGTGCGGCGTTTGTATTGCATGAGACTGTACCGGTTGACCTTGACTACTTCCGCTCGCAACCTCCCTAGCTTATCTCTAACGATCATTTCTTACCTCTCTCACACGTGCAGGTACATTGGCTGTCCACAGCCAGACAAAAACTTTTATGTGATAGAAGTGTGCCTGGTGCCAGCTTCTAGCACAGAGATAAAAAAAATATCAGCCAGAAGTAGCAGCATAAAAAAATACATAAAGATCTGACTGCCCACATTGTTTGACATTCTTTTATAGTCCTCCACGTTATTTTCCCACTGCATGGCGGCCCTCCCATAACTTGATACGATAGTTACGTACAAAACAGTATTTATTGCAGCCTCTTTTGGTTGTAGAAATAATAGCGTACTACTTTCTTCGCGTTTCTTGTGATTAATGACTGACTACCCCACCTCCCCGGACACCCCTCGATAACACCGACAAATCGTAACTCGGACAGCTTCTTCCCCCTTTTAGTCCGAGTTACCGAGGGTTCACTGTATGTATGTATGTGTATATGTATATGTGTGTGTGTGTGTGTGTGTGTATATATATATATATATATATATACACACACACACACACACACATATACACACACACACACACATATATATATATATATATATATATATACACACAGTGGCGGCCGGTCAATGTTTTGAGCTCAGTGCTCTGAATTTAATTTCCTTCACCCCCTTCCCCGCTAAATCGCTATACTTTCTTTCCCTGCTAATAATCATATGTTTAACTCAAAGGTATAGGACTTTTGCTTTACATGTATTGAGAAATTGCTCTGCGTTTCATGGCAAGCAGTAATGTAGCCAATAAAGTGTGTTCTAAAAAACTTTCCACCTAAAGACGTTATCTACAATGTATAGGTACTCGTTAAAGACACAAGCAATTAATACCACTAACGGGAAGTTAGTATCCTACAATCTCAGTTTCTGTACATTTGTTCTTACTGCGTTCCCTCTGTGTTTCCTCACGATTAATGTGAACCCGACTCGTAGATAAAATGCCAACAATAGCGCATGTGAGACGTCTTAAGACTACATTAGAGTTCAGCTTGTCTAAATGCAGACGCAATTTTTTAACACACGCGAAGTAGGCCTACGTATATCTTCAGACCCGCATCGACATATCATTTTGATACGATTAAATAACTATTCCGAAAACTATAACTTAATAACTCCTTCAATTATGTAAACTAGACATTTCATGTGCTTGTCCACTCGAAAATCAACATATACACAAACCTAAAGTAATTTTCCACTCACCTAAAACTACTTTTTGGGTATTTACGTAAGCAATATTTTGAAGTGAATATCAACTCTCTATCTCGAAGGGTTCAATAGATATCGATAGTTGATTGGAAACACATTTAAGGTCTTTTCAGCCCCTTAAATGTTGAACTTCGAAAAATCCTTAAATTGGCTAATATGCATTTTTACGAGTGTCCTATTAAAGTAAAAATCACGATGATTGGCCGTCGGGTTCGAGAACTATCGACGTTTCTTCGGAAACACATTTCACCCCTTTTCACCCCCTTAGAGGTCGAATTTCGAAAAATCCCTTCTTAGTGCTCGCCTACGACCTGAAGGGAACCCCCTCAAAAAATTTCACGATTCTAGGTCCAGTGGTTTGGGCTGCAGTTTGATATGTCAGTCAGTCAGTCAGTCAGTCAATCAGTCAGCTTTGATTTTTATATATATAGATTCCCTATCAACGATCATCCCCGGTCTACAGGTAGGCAGTGGCCTTAGAAAGGTAACAGCAATGCCATGTCAGGAATAAATTTAGTTAAACCTCTTTGAATAAATCTCATGAAAGAAGATAAGGACTTCTAAAATTGCTGATACTAATCATCCCCAATTAGAGAACTATTATCAACAACATAAATTCACACACAGTAATTTACAGTATATGCCTATGTACCCCGCGCACATTATTTCCTAAATCTGGATCATAAAATGGGGGTGCGCATCTTACATGGATAATTTGTATTTGAAGTCAGCACGCTATGTGGGTAGGTAACCAGCGTGCACAGAGACATGACAACAGCACGGGTGGCTAGGCACGCACACAAAGAGCCATGCAGACAGAGGAATCTCGTGGCGTGATCGATAAACTAGTCACGTGTTTAGGCGGCAATATTCTCGGCGTTTAGCAGATGAGTTTTTCATAGAGACTACGTACGGTAGTATCTTGGTAGTTCTTTGAGAAATTGAAATGTGAAAACATTGATTGCGTTAGTTTACAGTGAGTGAGAAGCTAAAAGTAATTAAGGAAGCAGAATAAATAGGAAACTGCGCAGTACTTCAGAAGTACATCACAGCGTCGTATATTAGAGATTGACGCCAAATGAAAAACACAATACAGGATACCGTAGTAGCAACGCCAACAGTTAGCCATGACAAAACATTTCGGTCTACTTAGGCCGGATAATGCCAGTAATTTTATTTCCCTTCGTGTGTTTAGTGTTGTATCACACGTCACATTCCTCGTGTACGTTGCGCTTTCGTTGCTTTGTGTGGACACTCGTACGACGTACTAACTGTACGACATTACCAACTGTTCAGTTAGTTGGTTTTTCGACTCGTTTCGTATTTTGTAGGCAAGTTGCTAATTGTTTGTACATTCATATTAGTGCCACGTGATCAAACTGTTTTGTGTCCATTACAGAGTGTCGGTAATCAATACGCGTAACACGTGATATGGGAGATGCAAAGCAAAGTGGCTGACATCTGGTGGTGAACTTCTGAACCTTCGGAATGGTGATACAGACTGCAGGCGCTATATTGTACACGTGCGTAGCGAAGCAATTTAAAGTCTATAAATAAATACTAGGTGACTACAGTACTGTTCTCCGTTGTAATAATAAAAGAGTATTATTTAACATATGTTTATATGTATATGTATATAAAGAGCACTGTCGATAGGTAACAGTGTAAAATTATCGTTACGAGTGTAGTCATTATTTTCACACATTGCTACTTCTGCCAAACTGATTGTATTCGTAATTATTATAAACAGTATTCTCTAAACTAATTCTGTATTACCTATTTGTATTTTCTTTACCAATTTGTGTATGTATTGTAGTAAACACGTTGCTTTTATTATAGGTGGTTTATTTAGAACAAACAAGGTTAGGCCTAACCTTGTCCAATTACAGAATACTAAATTGTTGAAATTATATAGCAGTAAAGTAAACGTGTCTATTAATTTGTAAGCGTTAAAATACAAACTTAGCATGCATGTCTTATTAAAAATAATTTTCCGTTTTATGTTTATTTTTGAAAAGTAGATTATTTTCCTACAAGAAAATATTACGAAAAATTTTCCGAAGCTGTGTTTTCAGAATGTTTCGTAAATATCTAGTAACGTGAAAATTACAAGCTCATACTATCCCTTTTTTTATATAAATTAATAGTCTACTTACAATAACTATATTATTAATACATGTTGTAACAACAGCATGAACTAACCTTTAAGCGTTATGTAACCTATTAGCATTCTAAACAGACAGTTTTCATGCGCACAAATTTTAATCAATTTTGTAGTTTTCCAAAAAGATCATATTAAAATTTTTTCTTATAAATTGTATTTTCTGCATAGCAAGATCGTTTACTGCCACACTCTCTCAATTCGGCTTTATTTCGCGTCACTTCTAATGCACACTTCAGGGAATATATGGGATATATTAAACAATTGATTACATGTTCTGTGTTAAATAGTTTGTCGTGTTCAATATTGGTTTTACATACATTAATTTAAGCCTGCATTTATCCACACGAGCCCTTAAAAATGAAAATACACTCGCGTTTCCATTGCCACGCATACGAAAAATACATTTCTATCACCATTCCGGCCGTCTGCAAGGCGCGACAGTGCTGCTCCTAGCGTTGCTTTGCATCTCCCATAACACTTGGAACTTCATACATTTTGTACATTCACTACAGCTAAGACTTGTGTAACACTACCTTCGGCTAATTTTAGCTGCAAATTTGCTTGCCAGCGACTACCTGAAGTTTACAATGTTAAGTTTGAATTTTCTTTAATTTTTTTTAACCCCTCCCCCCAAACTTAGGGGTATATGGGCGAATACAGTACAATGAATTATAATAGAGGGAGGGAGTGAGTAAGTGAGAGAGATTTTGGTCAGCGCTTAACATCGAGGTGAGTATGGAACAGCACCGGAATGAAAGGGCTGAGGAAACTGGAGATCCCCTAGAAAACCTGCCGACCCACGGCATCGTCCGGCACGATTCCCACATGCGAAAATCGGGGGACCGACCCCGCCGGGAATCGAACCCAGAAAGCCTTGGTGGGAGGCGAATGGTCTGACCGTTCGGCAACCGTGGCCCTGAATTATAATGAAATCTGATACACACTGAAAAATGTATATATATGCTTTCATTCATACCTTGAGTTCCTCCATGCACCGTGTGTTCTCTTTGAGCTGTTGCATAATTGCTTCATTACTTTCCATAACCATCTTAGTTTTCTCCAAAACATTCTGAACAACAGTATCACGGCTGTGGAGCATGTGACGGATCTGGGCATCCAGCCGCTCTGGACTAGGCCTTGCTTCCTACGAAAAACAGAACACAACGTAGACAATTTGCAATGTATTTACATTTATAATAATTAAAGGAGATCTTTTTTTGCATGCAGACATATCAAGTTTTGTGTTAAACCAACAATAGCTTTATATTCAAAGCTAGTTAAATACCGTACTTACTGTTCGATATAGTATGTGATCAGTGACCATGTCTGTATCATCCAATCTATTAGCTGCACTTCTATGTAACGCTGACCCTTGCCTTCCAAAACCGTTACGTGTTCTAGGGGTCATATGAGCAAATGAAGAAGAATTCTGCCAATTTGCTGGAGAATTTTGGAAAATGTTAAGGTTCTCAGTAACAGATGGCAGAGAAGGTCCACTTTCTTCAGAGTAGCCATCAATGTCATTGCGTACTACACAAACACACAAATTGATTAGCTGGCATTACACATCTCACCTACTTTTTTTTTATACTAATGCAGATGTGGTAACGACACAGAATGCCCATCATGCTGCAACCTAGCTCTAGGTGCAAGTCACTGAACTGAACTAACATAAAACTTTCTCCATCGATAGCTTGTATCTGAGACAGTCAAAGGTGACCGACCCTAATGAGTACACTGGAACCTCTATCCATCATATTTTTGAAGGGAACAATCACAAAAAAAAAAAAAAATGCATACAGTAAGACGAAGCATGGGGCAACATCCTCACCATCCTTCACAGAATACTGGAAACACAAATTAAAAGATTTTTTTTTTGGAAAGAAAGAAAAAAATGAATGAAAATTTGCACTTTACATGTGTGTGGTGGAAATAGTTTCTGCTATACAAACGGAAAGCAACCTGTATGGTCATTTCCTTTATTAACGTCTACAGTGGCAATCCAAGATGCTTAGTGAAGTCAACAAGCTTCTCATCGTGACATTTATTTATTATTATTTTGAGACATTTATCAATTTTATGAATATCTTTAGGGGATCACAACACTTTTACAGCAAAAATATTAATCCAAATGTCATGTGCCTAAAAATTAATATGCTACATGTAACTGTAAAGAAATTAAGAGAGTGTTTCTTACAGACAGAACTTCACAACATGTTTAACCTGCTAAAAGTTCATTTGTTTACTGTCCAATCACAACAGATTAGCCAGGTTGAGGTCAATGCAAGCAAGTAATTAGCCCAGTTCACTACCGTATTTGCCGGCATATAAGACGACAATTTTTACATATTTTTGACCCTCCAAAATTGCTACTCGTCTTATATGAGGGCGCAAAAATTTTTGGTAGCCAAAAATCGTTTGAAAGCTAAGCTGTAAGCTGTGGAGTTGTATGATGTTTCAAGGAATTGCGTTTTTCGTCACACATGAAAACAAGTGTCCCGTTTATTTTAATAAAATTTACGGTACAAAATTTTGATGTGCGTCATTCATAATAAAGGACACTTCCTCACAGAGAAGCGGCGATCGATGCGAGCTCGTGCCGAGATACTTTGTCTCGCCAGCCTACAACTCTCGGACGGAGAAAACAAGGATCTAGGTCCGCATGCTTTCATCCTTTGTCTCGCAAGCACAAGACACTAGGACGGAAAAAACAAGGATCTAGGTACCGTACCACACATTCACGTGTCTACCATCTAGTGCTAGGCTGGCAGACAACAGCGCACAGGAACGCGATGACCTTGCAAGCAGCTGTTGTTGCCCGGCGTTGTCATATAGTGTGCGGCATGCCTTAGGCCGGCGTTGCCAAGTCGCGCGCAACTGCCGGCAAACAGAGATATCGCCGGCCACCGCCGTTCGTTTCCTTGGCTCTTGGGCGTGCGGAGATCAGTACTAGCCAATGTTATTCGTTTATGTGTCCACTATGATGTTTATATGCCGATAATAAATGCATTGAAAATATATAAACTAAATTTTTAATGTTTCTGACAAAGGAAAAAAATATTTTTCTGTCGGGAAATTCAAAATTAGTAATTTACTTTTTTTTACAAGATTTTGTACCTTCAAAACCATGACTCGTCTTATATGCGGGGTCGTCCTATGTGCCGACAAATACGGTATTTTGTTACAAGCAAATGTCATTTGAGGCAGAGATTTAGTCCACCCAGCTTAACATAGTGACTTTTCACAAGGTGCAGCAGCACTTAAGTGCTCTGCAGTATTTTGTTATACACTGAAGTGCAACAAATGGTAGGATAAATTTTCCCACATAGTACATACTGTAATATTTTCTTTCTAAAGTTTTTTTATCTGATTGACAAATAAATGTGTAAAATGGTACATCATTACTCTTACACAAAGTGAATTCAAACATAATACATATTTCCTATCAGTTGAACACCATTTACATACAGCCGAGCCGCGATTTAAAGAACTCCGGAATAACGAAAACAGCGCTTTAACAAAAGGATTTTTAGGAACTATCAAAAAATAACCAAAAATGTATGAAATATCTAAGTAACTTTGATAAAATAAAATATAAAGCGTACTGTAAGTCTATTAAAAATACGTTTACTGACCGCAGTATATTACAATTTTCTCCGTAGAAAGTGGTAAACTATCCATCGAGAAAAAAAAATTGTTGAACACTTTGGTAGCTGGAGTGGTTTTGAGCTGAGAAAGAGTGACCAAGCAAATACGGCCGAGTGAGCGACGCTGTGCTGCGTAACAAATGCGCACCTAGATTCTCATCCAGGCGGCTGGCGAGTGAATGAGCATCTAGACACCCAGTCCACACAGCGCGGCAGCGGACAGCACGGGTACTAATTCACAGATAGTGCTTCTTATCTCGGTCAGAATGCACTACTGTGCAGCATGCTTTACTGTTAATTATTTTGCCAATAGAATGCAGTGGTGTCCAACTTGTTTATTTTCTATCACGTCCCGTGATAAAACCAGCGTACCTATAAAATGAAATACGACAAATACGTTATATTATTTATGCAGACTTTTTACAAAAAATTTATTAACGTACATAATATAAGTCGCCGATGCTAAAAAACACTCGAGTGCAAAGTATTTTTAGCGAGCAGCAACCAGTTTGTCCAACGAACGCGTCGGCCTGTAAGTTACTATGGCCGTTGCTGTGAGCATTTATTATTTTACCGTTATTTCGCAAACTTTTACAACAGTTTCCATTGCTTTTTTATGAAAATATCCTAAATATTCTTGGAGGAGCAAGACAGATGGAAAGAAAGAATACTCATCTGTGTTTATCATCACTTCTCACATGTTGATGTGCGTGAGCGGCTGGCCTAACTCACCGGGCGGGCGCTCGACGAGTGTTACATCGGCAGTCTTTAAAGTTTTTTTGCCGAATATTTTCCTTTTACGGCAGCGGCTTACCCATTGATAGTAACTGCGGTATGTTGAAGTTGTGGGCTATCAAACTTGCTTAAAATTACCCCCATTTTCAATTAAACATGCCAGATGATTTAATTTTTTGGGAAGGGTGCGAATGGGGGGGGGGGGATATAAAGTTGGATTTAACGAAACATTGATTTAGAGCAAACATTTTCAGGTCTCGAAGCATTTCGTAAAATTTACGAATAAATGTGTAAAAAGCACATGTTAGCTCTTATACGAGGTGAATTCAAACGCATACACCTTGGACTCACATAGCACGAGTAATGTGTTCCATAAAATGTCTCCGCTATGCGAATCGCTGTTTTGTGAGTTCCAACTATTCCCAAAGGAAGATTGCAATTCTACATACAGTAGAGTCCCGATTTAACAAGTTTGGAATAACGGAAACAATGATTTAACGATAGGATTTTTAGGAACACTAAAAAAAATAACAAAAAAATTTATAAAGTAACTAAGTGACTTTGATAAAATGTATAATAAATTGTAATGTACGTATATTAAAAATACTACCACTGGCGGCAGTATACGGTAAAATCTCATTACAACAAACATGAAAAAACTAGAGAATTATGTACTCTGTAATGAAACTTCTTTGAACTGAACACATTTTACATTATTTTCATTTTAGAGTGATATTTTAATTAATACTTTAAAGTGAGAAATTCTTTAAAATGAAGTTCTTTATAACGAGACTTCACTCTATACTTATTTCTACGTAGATAACCTTAAACCATCAGTCAAGGGAAAAAAGAAATTGTTAAAATTTGTTGAAAACTTTCACCACGGGAGTGACTGAGAAGCACGCACGGCCGAGTGAGTGATGCTGTGTTGCATTACAAGTGCACGCCTAGATCGTCATCTTAGCCTCTGGCGAGTGAACGAGCATCTAGATATCCAGTCGCCACAGTGCGGCGGTGGACAGCACAGGAAGTAATTTACAGATGATGCTTCGCGTATCCGTTGATAAAACCAGTGAATTTATAGAAAAATACGTACAGTAACTATGTTTATGCAGACTTTTTACAACAAACTTATTACAGTAAACGTAAATAATTTATTTCTCAGAAGATGAAAACACGCTTGTATGCAAAGTATTTTCAGCGTGTAGACCAACCAATTTTTTTCACTTGCGCAGCTGCCTACAAGCTAAAATGGCCACTGTCACGTGTAACTATTTATTATTATTTTATCATTATCTGTTAAACTATTAGTTAATTTTTCATTGCAATTTTAAAAAAAATTCATGGGAATTTCCTGAATTTTGTTGATGAAGAGGGCGGGAGAGAGACGGAAGGATTGATGGCTCGGCAGTGTTAGTCATCACTTTTTACGTGATGGTGGTGTACGGGTGACCTAACTCTCAACGCATACACTCACCAAGCATTCCACTTTAAGTTTTGCACCATGTCCAAGTGCTTTATTCATATTCAGTGGCGTGCGGGGTGGTACAAACTACAAACTGTCCATGAGAGCTTCAGCACACCTTGCACTACTTCTTTTCCTTGTTGTACTCTATGTATCCCATCTCCTTTTACCTCTCCTTTCTTCCGATTCTTGCGCATGCGTCGCAACGGTGGGCTCTTGGCCACGGCTTGCTGTTAGTGAGGCTCTGTTCTTCTTCCTTCATCTATTGCAGAGGTAGGGTTTGAGGGACCATTCTGGTCTGATTATGTGAATTCTTAGTGTTGAATTTTAGTTCTTGTTAGGGGACCTAAAGTCCCGTGTAGTTCGTTGAGGGCAGCAACGGCTACTATAGGTATGGAGGCATTCGTCATAGTTTATCTTTTTCAAAATTTGGTTTTGGCACCGCCATTGAAATTTACTATTAATAATTTATTTGTATTTTAATGTATTCTAGTAGATTGGAATATGTTAAATAGGGAAGAAGGCTTGAGGCATTCTCCCTCTACCGTGGTAGTCAAGTCGATTTAAGGCAGGTTTTGTTTCGCGAGACAGAGCATTGGCAATTATGTAAATATAGAATTTTAGAGATTTTAAAGAGTATGTCATACCTTTATGATATGATGAAGGTCATGGGGCAAATTGCATTATACACTTGATGGCTATGTAGTATGAGCTTGTTTCCAGAAATAAGCTTTGGTGTTAAAAATTAATGATTGTGTCAACGAGTAAGGTTACTTTTAAGCCAGCCCCTTTGTTCAAATGCTAAATGATTGTGTCAAATTCACTCTCGTAAGCACTTAGAAATTTGCTATGAAATACTGAGTTTTTACGTGTTGAAAACTTGTGCTGGAATCCAGAAATTTGCTTGTAAGATTTAACGTTTCAGGTCAGCACCTTATTGTGGGAATTATTTTATGATTACATATTTATATCTATCACTTTTGGTTTGCACCCATGACTTGTTCATTATGAAGGCATTGACGGTTAGGTTGACGTTTATTTAATAATGTTTACTATACATTGTGGAGTTTTCAAAGCGCACGTTGTGAGGAAATATTTTGATATTTATGAGTTCCATGTTCTTGATGAGAAATTTAAATGTTTTACACTTAATATGTATACTTGGTTTGATTACTGTAATATTTAATTGTCTGAAGTAAATAGTAGCGTTTTTGGAACTATTATATTTTCCTTTTGCTAGACTTCCCGTGGATTGGAATGTTACACATTTGGATATGTTTGATGATTATGTGCAAATTCATTTAGCACCACACAAATAATATGCGGTGCAGTTTTTTGAAGATTTTGCGCAGAATTTACCTCTTTCACGTCCATGGCTTACCTGTTGATGGTAAATGCGTTTTTGCTATTGTTATGAGCTAACAGACTTTAAAATTACTTTAAACTCTGACGAAACATGCCCAACGATAGAACTTTTCTTTGGCCCTGGGGGTGTGGGTGAAAAATATAAAGTCGGATTTAACGAAACATTGATATAGAATAAACATTTCCAGATCCTGTGGTATTTCGTTAAATCAGGGTTCTACTGAAGTTGTTTTGAGAATACCCACAAAACAAGCACTTTTCCTACAAATGAGTTGAGTAGATACATACAGTGAAACCTCGTTAATACAAACCCTATTAATATAAAGTTCTCATTATTACAAAGCAATTTTAACTCACCTTGAAATGGGACAAGAAATGAATTAATTACTTTAATGTTTAATAAAAATTTTGTTTATGCATTAAACCATGAAATATCAAGTTCTTAAGTAAAAGGAAGCAATTGTGGTGAAAATACTATTTGCTTTATGAGGCTAAACAGAGTGACCAAAATTTTAGAAACTTCTTATGGTTTATGTGAACATCTGTTAGTAAAAACCTCAGTATTACAAACAGCCAAATTTTTGGTCCCTTCAGGTTTGTATTAAAGAAATTTGACTGCTGTCAGACCATCTGAGAAGAAAATAAGCACAAGGCATGTAACTTGTCTGTATTTTGCCTTTTCTCTTCTGAGAAATGTGTGTGGTAGTTCCGTTGCTTGGAGCTTTAAACCTATCTGGATTCATGGAAACGCATGGTCTCAGCAAGAAATGGGAAGAAAAAAAAAAGGTGGATACCTGTAAATACAGTTTCAAAACATTTACAAAAACCAAAATAAAAGAGTGCACGTAAGCAAGTCATAGCTGATGTGCATGTAACTACAGTAAAATCCTCTTAAGAAGTTTCCTGCTTAATAAGCATCATAATTTTTCATTTGTTTATATATACCGTTTTTAAGCGTGTATAACAGCCCCATTTTTTACTAAAAACCAGTGTCAATAAATGAGGAGGCTGTTATACACGAGACAATTTGAATAAAAAATTTTTGTATCTAAAAGACGTTGTTATAGTCTACTACAATAACTCTAGAGAATGAACACTTATGGTTATGAATAACGCGTTGAACGATCCCTTTAAAATATATTTTTTAAATAACAAAATTCAGTACACAACCCAAACATAACCGGTACTCACGTTGTAAACAAATATGGCGGCAGCCATGTTCCCCTTCAGTCATTTATTTAGGCAATATTTATTTATTTTATTCATTCCTTCATTGTAATTGGATAAAGAGCACTCACAAAACGGAAGTGAACAGAAAAATTGGAAAACAAGGAGTAATACTGCCTACATAATTACATTTGTGTTGATAAAATCACAACTCCCTCTCGCCAAGCATTTGCATTGTGTACTGACGGTAAACTTTCGTGAAACAGTTCTTTTACAGTTTTCTTCTGCATATCACACGTAATTCAAATGCTGCGGTGTAACTATTCCGTGCTTTCATCGCTTTTTTATTACGGCCACATGTTTCGTAGCTTTCTGCCATTCCAAATACGCCAACAACAACACACCGACGTCATCAGAGTTCCGACCAAAGAATATCTTCGCAGCAGATATTCCACTCTGCAATACGCTCGTATACAACGGCCGCAAATGCTGAAGAGTATGTAGCGAAGACACACCACTTGTACCCTAAGACAAGTCTTTCTGAAAATGTTTTTGGAAAAATTTTAATTTAAAATATTAACTTGGATGACTACTATTTTCTTCTATGTTTAGTGGTCCACGTTAATGGCTAGAAAGTATAGTTATTTTTTGCCGGGGCTGTTATACACGAATATTTTATATTTTTAATTTATGAAAGTCAAAATTAGGGAGGGTGTTATATTCGCGTAAATATGGTACATATGTAATTTGATCCGATCAAGAAGTTGTCCTGGTTAATAAGCATTATTTTTGTTTGTCCAAACACAAACATCTTAGCAGAGTTTTACTGTAAGTTTGTTTTTTCGCTAAGGGAACATTTAGCAAGGTGCCTTCCTGCACAGCGGGTGATGTGTCAACATCCTCGAGAGAGAGAGAGGGGGGGGTGGTGTAGCTGGCATGTCGGCATCTTCATCTCCGCTTGTCACACGTCTGCCATGATAGCAGAGTTTGCAGTGGCCCACTGCTTGGTGCCTGGCGCATAAAAACTTTTCAAAGTAGAAGGATCTGAGGTAGAAAGTGCATCAGGGACTTCTTTTTCACACCATCACACACACATTAGATGGGAACAACCCAACAAGGTATAAAAGCCTGTAACATTCTTTGAATGCTATTCCTAAGCAAATGTTACACATGTTGTAAGAAAAACTTTTATGACAAAGCACTGAACACAACTCTACAGCACGGGCAAACCGCCACCGTAATTCAGCGAGTTCATAAAAAATTTCATATTTAAGTAATTTTTCTCGATGAAAATTAAGTATTGTTATGTAATATATTTGTTGCCTCTGTAACTACTTCATAACCTTCAAGGAATTACCATATTTCATCACACAATCATTGCATATTTTTGCCAAAATTTGTGTTTAAAAACTGGGAAGTGACCATTTAGCGAAGAAAATTTTGAAATGAACTTTAAGGCCGGTATTCCTAAATGTGTGTATAAGGGTTTAGGTGCAGCATATGTCATGCCTAGGCCTTATCGGTATTCCTAAACGTTTGTATAAGGGTTTAGGGTAAGGTCATTGCCTATTCAGGACTGATCTGTGACTTTTCCTTGTCCTAATATAACTACGCATGCGCAGTACGCTTAGCCCTACAGACTGCTACGTACGTTACAACGTATTTTACCACTTGCTGGACGAATATCGCTTTTGATAATAAAAAGAGAAAACAAAAACATTCTAATAATACAGAAAATGAAACTTTGTGGCAGCAGGAATACTAAATAATAACTCACTAGCATTTTAAAAGCCCAAATAAACCAAAATCGTCAAATTTGTAATTTTAAAAGCTTTGTTGTAAACGTATATTTTATTGAGCGCTCTTACGAAATTGATTGAGTAGCTCAGGCGCTAACGTGTCGACCCGATGATAATTTTACTTGGGCTCGAATCCAGGTCACTCCAAATTTTTTTTTTTTACTTTTTTATATATTATGTAACACAATAAGGTAAAAATGAAATTAATGTTTATTTCCATAAATATAGTTTCTAAGAATTAAACTGACTCAAAAATATAGAAATAAGATAAATGTATAATGAACCATTAATGAATAGAAATTTTTCCTCCTGTGAATTGTAGTCAACATGTAGGAATACCACGTCTAGAGTACGGAATATAATGACTTGACTTTTTTTGTTCTTTAAATGCTTGCAAATAGAATGAATAATGGACGTACGAACAATAGGCACCTTTTGTAAACCGGCCTACTTAGAAAATATGCAATTACAATTGTTACAAACTGTTATATACTGTTGATTTAAACACATTTTTGTAAGATACGATACGTTTAACTAACATTCAGAAGTTCTGACTATGTTTTTATTTACAAACATTCCAATAATTTTTAAATTAATTTCTGAAATAAAATTTTTACAAGCAAAATAAAACGAGTGTCGTTTATATATTTTTTTCCCCCTTAAATAACGCCGTATTTAATTTTCGTTACGTCATGTTAAATAAAAGTTTCAGAAAAAATTTAATGTATTCACGATATATTCACCTACGAAACAAAATCAAAAATCTGTAACGGGACGTTTCCAAAACAGCTAGCATGCTATAAATAATTTGTAAAAATATCTCCATTCTCGTGCCATTGTAATCAAAAATTTAGTTAAATATATTAAAAAATTTACAGATTCGTAAAAGTCTAATTCAAAAAATCGTTTGTACGACAGAAAATCTGCTCGCTAGTTCTGTGACTTGCGCATTGAGACGAGAGAACATTTGATAGACGTGCAAATGCTGCTCTTAACTTAATAGTTTTTTTTCGGTATTTTGTAAGGAAAATCTCAAGGTAAATGATCACATTTAAAAATTACAGTTTTATTTTTAAAGTAAATACACGTGTACACTAATCTGCGAATGGTATGTGCATGTATCGAGAAAGTACAAGCTTAACTAATAAGACTACTTACTTTCCTTAATCTGGAGCAAATAAACCAAAAAATTTCACATTGATCATGTAGATGTAAATGTTATAAAATATTTCTTTGTTTCTTCATGTGATTCTATCTTCTAACATAGTGAACCTACAACAATTTGAACTAATTAAAACAAAGTTTCAAAAATTAAGTTTTTAATTTTACATTTTCTTAGAGTCGACGCAGATGTTATAGGAGAAAATAAATTAATTCATGACATGAAATCTTGGGAAATTGAGTATGTTTAGTATTATTAACGCTGAATCGCCAAATTACATTTAATATACAATTTCCTTGTAAGTTGTAATTTTTTTTATTTTAATGAGGCTATAGCTTTTGAAATACATGTCAAAAATATGTCCTAAAATTTTTCTGCAAAGTGAATTATAGTGGTGGTAATATTAACCAGAAAATAACTACAAAATGTTATTTCTTAAAATGTAAAGCAATATAACAAGTGCTGAAACAATTAAAGACCAAATAGCCTAATTTATCAAAAGAATAAAAAATATTAAGTTAATTTTAAACTATTACCCATTTCACGTAATCATTGAAATTACATTTTCAACTTACCTTATCATAAATTTCTCCACGCGGTATTAATAAAAAATTTTCTGAATCATACTGTGTTAAAAACCGAAAATTATATATTAAAAATACGTTAATTTCAAACATATGTACCGAGTTTGGTGATTTCCAGATGCGTGGTTAGTGTAGATAACACATGTGATCAAGAAAACTTAAGATACTCACATTACCAGCGTTTTGATAGGCTAATGTAAACAACGTCTCTCTTCAAAAAATTAGTTTTGTTTATCTCGTGAAGAAAAAACGTTTTAGATGACCGTCGTTATGAAAATATGAACTAAGTACAAATAAGTCTAATCAACTTTGTCTACTGTAATATATTTTTATCAAGTTTGATTACATTAGCTCCGTATGTTGGATTTTTTAATGTGGAGGAGAAATTGAGAAATACACAAACGGACAATGGAAAGTAAACTTAAAGAAAAAGAAGAAAAGCCTTCGAGATCCTAACATACTTGTGCACGTCATTGTGGTAGCCGTTTTCCCAAGCCTCCGAGAGGTGCGCTAAGATTCGGCCGTTACCAGATTATTCGAAAACTGCTCAACGCACATGAGTGATGTATGCTTAGGAATATTGTTCAAAGATTACTATACGCGTATATACGAATTTCTGGTTCAACAGTAATCATTAAAGCATATTGTAAAGTGGCCAAAATGTCAAACATAGGTGTTTTAGCGGTGCTTTTCGAGCATTGAAATCTTGCTACAGAATCTTATATAGGGTGCAGATGTATACAACTCACCTTTATCGTCAAAATGACAGCTATGTCTCGTAGAGGTGAGTTTCGGCGAAAAGACAGAACGCCAGTTAGTTATTTTAATACTTAAATTTCGAAAGATATATTACATAAGTTTCAATCTATATTACTGTATTTATGATTTATTCTAATTTGAAACAATTTGAAATGCAATACATTACGTTTAAAAAGAAAAAATAAAACATTTTTGTTAAATACTTGTTGAAAGTCACTGCTACTTTTTCTATAAAAAAGCACTGCCCAGTGCCGCTTTCTTTTAATTATAACCGCGCACGGGACGGCAAATAATAATCCATGACTTATCCGATACTTTAAGAACGTTTAGGAATACGGTTACGAGATAGCACTCGACCCTCTCTTTTCTGTATCCGGAGATGGTCATGTCCCAACAGGTTCACCGTACATAAACGCTTGCCTGCCAAAAATCGTATTTAACAAAACAAGAGTCAACAAACACAAGAAAATGGTACTTAAAATAAAACTTTACGATGGCGAGAATGTTAAGTGATAAGCTACAAGCTTTTCAAAAACTTAAAACTATTAAAAAATTAAAAATTAATATTTTGAGGAGTGTTTGCTAAATGAAGGCTTTAATACAAAATTTTTGCGCCGTATTGACGTCAGCGCAGTTAGCTCAGGTGGCAAGGCGCTTGATCGGCAGGCAAATTATTCGGGCTCAAATCCCAGCTCATCCAAGGTTTTTTTTATTTTTTATATTACACAGAATATTATTAGTAGTATTGTGATTACTTTAATTTTAGGAAATATCATTTATATACATGATATCCGACCGTTACGATGTTTATAATCAACTATTGGTAAAGAGTACAAACTAATTGGTTTTCGCTGTAAATAACATACAAAACATATATAAGAATTATTATTTTGAATGTTTTACGTTCTGTAAGAAATTTTTTACTTTTTTTTTTTGCTAACATTAAAATAAGAAATATTGTGTCTAGAACGATAAAAATTTGTCGTCACGTTCAGACGCACATTTTATCTTTTTATTTATTTTTTTTTTTTAGATATTAAAATGACACAATTAAACAATTAATTTTCCGGAATAATTTTAACGCTCATAACAACACTTTATACTCAATTAAAATTTACTAACGCATCTTCGCTTTTCATTTTGATGCATATAAAATAACAATAACGCAGTGTAAACATTATTAGTATAGGCATTCTAATTTGTCCACATTGCCCTAATCATGCAAAAAAAAATCGTAATTAGTAAACATTTTGCATCACAAAAAAAACATGTTTCTTTAGAAACCACTAAACATCTGCGATATATTTACTATCAACATATTGTAAATAAAGCACATTTCAGACGTTGACAGTTGACAGGCAACATATTTTAAAACAGCTCGCGCGCTGTATCAGTGTTATTCTGAAGCCTTCGAAAAATGTCAAAAACACCTTTTTATTTTATATATTTAAAAAACAAAAGGTAAGGTAAGTGAGCTTTACGTATCGTCGACACCCAGGTTATTAGATACTGTTTCAAAATGAAATTACTGGATAGAAACAAAGTTTCGACTGAAGCATTAATTTCACTTTGCTAGAGATGTGTGTTCAATGAAATGACAGAGCCATTGCTTGAAGTATGATCAAGTAATAGCCTGTGACAAAAGGAAAAAAAACTTGTCGGTTTAGTGCGTTAACGGTGATGAGAGACCTAATTTATGTGCCACTGTTACCGTGACAATACCTTAGTTTTTAGTATTTAGTTGCGGCGTAATAATATATTATATTTTAAGAGTGATTGCGAATTTTGTTTTGAATATAATTCCACGTGTCCGAATATTATGCGAATATAACATTTCAGGTCATAATCAGCAGAAAAATATGAACGGAAACACTGCGATCGCGTGGCTACTCTACCTACTGTTTTAACTTTTAACAAGAAATAGTTATTGAATATTTTAATTGTGACCGTTATAATCCGTGATTTTTATCTCTTTATTACTGTAATTATTTTGTAAATAAATTCAAATGCTAAAGAATACGTTTCAAAAGTACAAAGTTTAACGTGTTCTTGTTATAGCCATGGTAAATCGGCAGCGCTCATCATGCCATCATTTGTTTTTAGTGTCGCGCGGTTCGGCGAATAATAAGCAGTGACTTACCTGACACCATCTTGGGACACGGCGCAAACACGTCTAGGAATACGCTCAGCGAGTAAGGTCTCTGTCGTTGCTTTTCTGGCGCCTGAGATGGTAGTGCTTATGTAGGCCCTAACTTTTTGTTTAGGAATACCGGCCTAATTAAGAATGAAAATTACACACTTTAAAATCACTTATTTTTTAAGCATGTTCATTTAATAACAGCAAAGAAAATAGTATTATAAATAAATAAACCTGCGTAGTTATTCTGTGCTCTGTGTTTTAAATACGGTGTTTCTGTCAGACTGTATATTTACAATCTCGGTATTGCACTTATACAAGAAGATTACCACTGTTATAGCACTTTCAAAAAAGTAACACCTTGTTAATTATTATCTGTTAGTTTGAAATTCTGTTTAATTTTAAGTAGACATCATCCCCTCTAAATTAACAATAAGGCCTACGTATTTTATGATCTTGTTAGTTCAGAATACTGTTAATTTGTAATTCGAAGATCTTTTCTGGCTCACACAGTGATGAAGTCCTAGTAATTCTAAGTTATATTGAAAAACAAATTGGTCAAATTGGTAAATTTTGTTGAAAGTAATGATAAAACAGTGCCGGTTGTATTTATACTCCCTGTATTTCTTTGCATACCATAACTGTCAATGTTGCAGCTGGAAATTCTGAAGTAATCATCATCTAATAAGCCCTCTAAAGTAGCTGCCAAAGCTCGAACCAGCCCGTCACCTGAGGGTGCAACAGTTCATCCACAAGTCCAGACAAGATGCAGCTCTCCAAACAGAAACTCTTCCTCCTGAAGCAGCTATGTATTAAAAGGGAATTATCATAGAGGACTCGCTCAATGGTGACACTCTCTTCGACAGAAGGTAACTATTCATACAAATATAGCCTGGGTTTCCTCATCTCTTCCAAGGAGAGATACCTGTCACCACAATGGTGTAGAATGTGACAACACTGCCTCATTGTGACCTACCTGCCGGGAACATTTTTATGTACTTGAATATTTCACAGCATTACTGTGTCCTGAGTACTAAGTCGTCCAGGACGTTTCGATGTGTACCGAGTGCTACAGAAACATATACCACAAATAAAGAGTATGTTACATGAACGAGACAAAGGACTGTAAACTAAATGGATGTAACATTTACTTAACGATTTAAAATTATTTGGCGAACGAGTCCACCGACACGACCACTCACCGCCATGTTGAGTTGTAGACTGTCCTCTTGTTGCTGGAACAGGGACACCAACCTAAGAGTTGGCAATGACAAGGATGCCAACTCACACCAAAATG
>PNEQ01066587.1:12782-98867 GCA_003012365.1 Medauroidea extradentata | reverse complement strand
CGCCCCCCTCCCCCTCCCCCCCCCGAACATACTCTCGGGAGGTTGTACGTCCGATGTCATAGCCAGAAGCATCCGTGACGTTATTTCTTAACTCTTCGTTTTTATTTAAAGTCGTCAGGTTGTGTTTTTTAACGTCTGGTCGACACGAGGTCAATAGAGACAGTACCTGAGTCTCAGAAATCCAGGAACAAGATGAGAACCAAGGGCGGTATTAAGAAACCATCCCAGTTTACATGTGGAGCGTTTTTGGAAAACCGAATGAGTATATATAAAGTGATAATCGTACCTGGATCCTCAAGAATGCAGGTAGATGAAGTTTCCACTGCTTCACCCTGCTTCAATCTCATTCGAGTAAAGTGATGGTTTATTACCTTACTACTTTCTTCCTCATTGCCTTAGGCACTTACGTAAACGTAGTATGTATGATCTACTCGATAGTATTGTTCAGGTGGAACAAATTTACTCAGTCTTTGAACGTTTATCAGTTTTTTTTCTAGTGCACGAAAACCCCAAACAGCCTTTTTTTTATTATTATTTTTAATTCTGCGAAATCTGCAGAAGCGGTAAGTATATTTCAAGCATCGTAGACCAAGTTCGAACAGTGTTGAATATCATTTTGTACTGGTACAATATAAGTACTGAGGCATTATAAGTGTGAACTAGTAATGTAAACTGTATAAACGTGCTAGAATTAACCACCGAAAACATCTTTTTTTAGGTAGCGCCTACACACGCGGGAGTCTGTGTTTGCTTAATTTTTACGCTCTCATTCCTGTTTTTCGTCTGCTGTGGGTTATCTATCCTGCTCCCGAGTAGGTAGACTTCAGTAGATCTGACGAAGAGATCAAGTTGAATACATACAGATTTATAACGTAGGTAGTAACACCAGGTTCCCGAACGATGTTAAGCAATCGAGTAGATGGAGTAAGGTTTTCACTAGCGGTTTTAGTCGAGAAGAAAGTGCGGATCTGAAATGTTGTCGTGCATGTGCAGAGTACGATGTAAACACGAAGGTGAGGAAGAGAGGGTTGATGTACACCGTCACCGGGGTGGAGCGAGGTTTACGAACATTCAGTGACTCAGGGAGTGGTTCCAAGGGTCGTCTGGTGGAATGCGAGACGCCAGGCGGTGGACAGAGGTCGGCTCCAGAGAAATACACCTTCGGCAGGCGGACACAACGTAGTGCGGCCAGAGTGGTAAGAGAAACGGGGAGAATGAACCACGACTGTTAATTACAAAGTTCACGTTGTGGGGAGCTGCCGCCTAGCGAAACGGCGTAATTTTTAACTCGTCCACCACGACTGTAAATTGCTCGGCTCCGACCACGCCCGCAGCACCAAGGTGAGAGAAGTGGGGGAACATACGTCCTCGCCGACAACAGAGCCAGACAATAACTCCTCTCCACCCGGGCCATCAGCAGGACGAGACACAACTTGTACTTGCAGGAGTGGCCGCTGATCCCAGCCAGCCAAGTTTGCTTCCTACCTTCCATCTCTCTACCGTAGATGTACTGTGGAACTAACCCAGCTCTTCCCACTACTGCGGTATTGCCCAGTGGCACGCAATGCTTGCTTTAAGGAAGGAGAGTTATTGTATATTCTTGTTAGACCAAATGACATTAGGCCGACTGATTTTAGGGTCAAATTAATTTTAGGCGAAGTGAACTTTAAGCCACTTGCAGTTTAAGTCAAATGACTTAGGGAATGGGACACTAATGTCAAGGGATTTTAGGCAAAGAATGGCATTTAGGCCAAATGAATTTTCGGTCAAGTGATGTTTAGTATAACAGACAAACGGGTTTGTTTAAAATGTTTGGCCAAATGGCTTTTAGGCCAAAAGATGTGCTTCTAAGTGTAAGAGAGAAGGGAGGGGGTATTATTAAATAACCGCAAGTCACTCGTAATGTGTTGCAAAACTTCTGCTGGTAGTTCGAGATGCTACAAAATAAACCACGTCTAACGTGTTTTACGAAACTAATTATTTTAACGAAGGATGTCTTATATAGCTATAAAAGGAGGAGTTGATTTTACTATCCAACTACATGTGCTACATACTGTGCCAGAATCACTTGGAATATGGTTACGAGAACTAACTTGACAGTTAAGCTGCCTGTACACGGGATGCAATTGTCTCCGTTTGATATGCGGAGACAGGAGCTTTAAGGTTTATTATTCCACACTCGAATGTAACCGCTTCGCTTCTGTTTTCTGCTTTCTGCGCGTCAAAGTGGCGTGCAGTGCTTCCGTTTAACGCTTCTTTTCTATGGGATTTTTAAAGGCGACCTTACAGGTATATTTTCGGAAAGTTTTAAGTAATGTCTAACGCGTGCTCCTAGCATTGTGTTGTAGGAATCCGAACGGTATTTACATACTTACATCAGTCTACAATCAGGGGCCGAGTCAATAGCCAACATCAGTAACTACAAGACAAGAACAATATGAGAGACAAATGAGATTATAAAACATCTTGCCAACATTAATAGAGATGATGGTTACAAGCTAAGTAGGACCTGGGGACCTTTGTTTCAAAATCTGGACAGCAAAACACCCACCATATAACATGCCAGAACATAATCTTGACTGGCCACCTCTTCAGCCAATCAGGAGAGAGCTTCAGTGATTGGCCATCCAGGGAACCAATCAGGAGCCCCCTCCACTCCTATTGACCAAATGGACAGCCAATCACAGGCAAGGTGCTACCAGCCTCTATATAAGAGCCTCCTCCAGCTCCTGGCTTTCAGTCTTGCACGAGACACCCTGAAGATGCCTGCTGCAAGGTACCGCAAAACGTCGGTATGAGGTACCAATAAGACGCGGCTCCAGCCTGGAAGCCAAGACAACCAGCCTGACAATGGCCGCGAAAGCCTGCAATATTCTGTCAGGAACCTCTACGGGAAGGAGGTAGCCATCACAAGAAGGAAATTTGACCAACTTCGACAGAAGAAAGCCAGGTCACTCTGCTCTCTTGCCTTTCTAAAAAGATGCCGAGACCGTAAGATTCTTCCAGGTTTTACTAAACTCCACAAGAGCATAAACACCACAGCAGCTAACAGAATCTACAAACGTGCCAGTGCAGCTCTACTACAGGAGAGAATACACCAAACTCGCAAGGACCACGACTTAATTTCCAGGCAGCTTTGTGATCTACACCTTCAACTATCGAAAACCTTGTCAACCAAACTATGGGATACAGTAGACCGAGTGACAGCACAGCAGGTTAACTCTACCTTTCAACGAGCTACTGAAAGACAAATCAAGAAATTCTCACAGCTACAAGAGAAGACAACCGATTTTCGCCTCGATAAGAATAGAGTCGTCATAAACCTCTCAAACAAACACCTGGACGAGGACAGCACTTCTCTTCTGGCGAAAGTAATGACCTTCTCTCTCGCTCCCAAGATGATACCAACTGAATAAATAGCCTGTGGTGTTGAAGCTGCTATCTCACATCTCCCAGCAGCAACAGCTGAACAGATTCACTCTGAAACTGTAAAAACCTTGCAGAAAGTTGAAATTCCTCCTTCAAACATCACCAGAGGAGAACGGAAGGCACTCAGAGACTTGTGAAAAGACAAGAACATCTGCATACTCAGCTCACAAAGTAAATGCAACAATAATAATGAACAAAGTCGATTATGAAGAAAAGATTTCCAGTTTACTAGCAGATCCAGCATATCAAGCTATTAAACGTAACCCCATAAGGCAAATTGAAGCAAAAACAAAGAAACCGCTCACTAAATCTTCACTCCCAGATGAAACCAAGAAATATCTCAACAAAGATGCTAGAACTCCATTTTTCTACGACCTTCCCAAGATCCACAAAACAGATGTCCCTTTAAGACCTATCGTCAGTGCCAGGGGCTCACCAACACATATTTTAGCCAGTTACCTCAACAAGTCGCTGTCGCCGATTCTGCCTACTCCCAGGTCGCAGATCAAGAATTCTACTCACTTTGTCGAAATCATTCAACAGATCCTCACAGATAAAGAAGACATCCTGGTTAGTTTTTAAGTGATCTCACTGTTCACCAGAGTTCTGGTTCCTGAGGCTCTCCAAATACTCAAAACCCACCTGGAGCAAGACCCTAAAGGTGAACAAACAATCCAGCTTGTGGAACACTGTGCCAGCTCCACATTTTTCTCGCACAAAAATAAGATCTATCTACAGACAAAAGGCACACCAATGGGTTCCCCATTGTCTCCACTGCTCGCAGACATCATCTTGACAGACTTTGAAGAAAGAGCCATTGCTTCCAGCCAGTATAAACCCAAGCACTGGTTCAGGTATGTGGACGACACGTTCGTAATCTGGAGCCATGGTGAAGAAAAACTGCATCTCTCTCTAGAACACCTGAACAGCTTGCTTTCCAGCATCAAATTCACTGGAACTGGAAAAGGATGGTAAACTGCCTTTTCTGGATGTTCTTGTAACCAGAGACTCAGATGGCAGACTAGGACACAGGGTCTACAGCAAACTTACCCACACGGACAGACAACTTCATGCTAGTTCACATCACCCACCAGCTCAAAAAAGAACTGTCATTTCTACCCTGGTCAACAGTGCTAGAAATATCAGCGAACAATCCAACTTGCTTGACGAAATCAATAATCTAACCAGAGCACTACAGGAAAATGGGTACAGCAAGAAACACATACAGAAAATAATCAACAAGCCACCAGCAACCGAGAAACAAGAAAAATTGCAGAACATTGCTGTCCTTCTGTTTGTACAAGGAATTTCCAACCGCATAAGCAGGGTCCTAAGAAAACATGACATCCACGCCATACAGAACCCTTTGAATAAGCTGGAGACCATCCTTCCATCTGTCAAGGACAAAACTCCTGCAGAACAACTGGCAGGAGTCTACAAAGTACCTTGTTCCTGCCGCCTAGTATATGTAGGACAGACTGGAAGAAGAATAGTCACAAGGATCAAAGAACATATTCACGACTATCAGCCAATCAGGAGAGAGTTTCAGTGATTGGCCATCCAGGGAACCAATCAGAAGGCCCCCTCCACTCCTATTGGCCCAATGGACAGCCAATCACAGGCAATGTGCTACCAGCCTCTTTATAAGATTCTCCTCCAGCTCCTGGCTTTCAGCTCGTGTCATGGCTGTCGTGGCGTGAACATCGTGCTCCTGCGGAGCTGCGCGCCGGGAGGTGCCGCCATTTTCATCGCAACGAAGGTGCCGTGGCCTGTAGGGGGCGTTGCGATCGCGGCAGCCATGCGGCAGCGACCATCTGCAATCGAGCGCGTCCTGTTGGTGGCGAATACAGGGCTCCTCGCTGAGGAGTTGTCAGGAATATTCAAATACTGACTCGTGGACCAACTGGCCGGTGCGCAAGCGCCGTCGACAGCAGCGGCGGCGAACTGTACAGCTCAGCATGAAGACGGACGACGCGCTCTGCGGGAAGCAGCCCAATGGTCAAGGCGGCCTGGAGGGATCTCGAGGTGCTGAAAAAATGCGAAGTGTAGAGAATCCAACTGCTGGATCCTGCGGGCTGTGGATTGCAGGGCATGTGGGGAGTGAGAAATGGAATGCATCGGAACTTGGACCAACGTCATCGGGGACCTTCGACGTCGGGGCCGGTGGACCAAGCCCGCCACATGTTAGATCCTGGATGTCTCGCCTGCCTAGCCATTCATTCAAGACCGACGGATTATTTTGGAGAGGAGGGTGGGGGTGGCTCCCGAGGGTTACGCCCCCTCTCCACCCCGGCAATGAAATGTTAACTACTGTCTGATAGAAGAGAGAAGATGGAGCCTGTGTACAGGCTGAGCTGTACAGTTTTCTGCTCCTGTCGCCGATAAGTAGGCTTGGCCTACATTGCTGTTTTGAATATTGTTGTGCCAGGCTTGCCTGACGCGGGAATATCCTTAACAGCTCGGAAATCGGACAAACTAGCTTTGTTCGACTTGTCGCCGCCAGGGGCGCTCAGGCCCAACTGGCGAAAACAGGCTCGCTGAGCCGCCATTCTGATTGGCCGGAGCCGCCGGCCAATCCCATCTCACTTCACCAGCCACCTCATCTTTCCTAGTGTCCTGGCAACAGGACGTCGAGCCATACCTATCTTTATCACTGCCTACCACTTAACTATGCGGATATTTTTATCCCTGCCGCGCCTGTTGCACAGCTTTTCCCAGCACCCTACCCTATTTGTGCTGGTTTTTCTGTGCCCTTATTTTGACTCTTGCTCTCTTCGGGGGGAGGTCATGGCCCCAATCGCGGCCGTGGCCTCCATTTTCAACCCTACTTCGCCGCGATGCACGCCACCTTTTCCTTAGAGAAACCGCAACTCAGGTGTATGAGGCTTTGCCTTGAGACACATTCACTCCCCATCCCTTCCTTCGTTTTAGCGACTAATGCATGTCGGAGTACCCATTAGACTGAGCTGGGGTACACGCTGACGTGGCGGGATATGGGGGCCCGTCAGACAAAAAAAAATCCTGGCTTTCAGTCTTGCTCGAGACACCCTGAAGATGCCTGCTGCAAGGTACGGCGAAACGTCGGTACGAGCTACAACAAGACGCGGCTCCAGCCCGGAAGCCAGACAACCGGCCCTAAAATATGTTTCTAATAAGTATGTGCATTGTTTAAAATTATAGAAACATGGTTTTAAATGTGTTCTCTCTTCATAGATTAACATATTTGGAGTAAATTTAGTAGTTCAGCGTATAAAAGAATAAGCGTGACAAACAACAACTCCGTCCGTGTACTACGTACACGAGTTGCGTTAAGCGTGGCTGTACTACGCTACTCCGAGAGTGTTTTTAAGTTTATCGGATGGATTTTCACACCACGAAGGGAGCGATTGTGTAACCAGAAACTCCTCTGTCTTCTTCGCCTATGAACCTAACCTCCAGATTACTTTCCGCATCAATGCCCACTTCATACGACGACATGCAGATATGCAAGTAGACTTTTCGTTACACTTATTTTCTCCCCTCATATTCATTTCGTTGGATGAACATAGCAGCGTCTCGCTACGAACTGTGTTTTAAAGAGAAAAGTTTCACTTTCAGACCTCATCCATGGACAATCTATCAGTTTAATATAACCATCTACTAGCAAGGTTTACGATCAGAAAATTAGGAATACTGTTGTTTTTCAAACTATTTCTAAAACCCAAATTACAATCAATGTTGAAGTAAAAATCAGCTGAAAATTAATGTTTAGTTCATTTCCTTTTTCATATGAAATACGTTATCGCAAGAAAGGTTCATAAAAGTTTTGAAAAGCAACGAGAGGGCAGTTTTTTTATATGATCCCTGTGCTGTCTCACCTTGTAAGAAAATACACTCAATTTTCACCCCTCTTTTCTAGCAACAATTTGTTTATTTATTTATGTTTTAAATGCTTAAGGCGCCCGTCTACTCGCCGTGTATGAGCGCGTACGGCACCAGGGGTGAATTTGACCTGCTCATCTGGTGCAGTATCGCCTTTACTGCAGATACTGAAACAACGTGCTGTGGTGTCGTAGATCACTCGTCTGACTGTTACTTTCAGTGGTGACCCCATCTGTTAATTAGTTGGTAATTTTGAGAAAATCCCATTCCATGTATTCTAGAGTAATTTCACACAAATCTTGTCAGAACTTTTCTAATATAAAAGGTTGAAAAATCCTTTTTAGCCATTTTGAGGGGTTCCTATAAATTATTTTTTCATCAACGTGATGCTTTGAAATTATCTTTCCCTCGTCGTTTGTAGTGTACTTTCTTATCGTACGCAATGAAAACATGTGGAATTGTTTCGTAAAAAAGAGGCATTTTCAAACACACTGCAGCTCATTTTAGCGCGCGGTAGGGCAACGCCCTTAACATCAATTGCAAAATTTTACACACACAATACTGAAAGGTAGGAAAACAATTATTAAAATAAAAAGATTTATATCACATTTTTAAAGCGGACTTGAAAGTGTAATACAATTTATCTTCTGAAAATACTCATAATATTTAAAACGAAGAAAACGGGGCCGCATGTATCATAAAGATAATGCATTAATTGTTTATATACGGTAAGTCACTGACAACTTTACTGCAGTCAAATTGTATGAACTGTTGTGTGCGTTTTCTCAACGACCGCTACTCTCTACACTTCTTATTACTGCCTATTAAAATATTATTTTTAAGTATTACAAGTATTTTCATATGAGTAATTATTATATACTTTTCAGTCAACTGTAAAAACGTAGAACAATAATTTTTATAAAAGTTATTAATTTATAAAAGCTATTTTCAGATATTAAAAATAACACTATATGGCAAATACAGATACGCATTTTGTACATTCCTTGCAATAATTATGTCCAAGTAAATTTTTTAGCTACCGAGAAAATAGATCAGGTAAAGAAATTAATTTAAGGACGACATCTCAGCTAAACAAATTTTATTGAGCATCAAATGTGTTGTAAATTGTTTGTGGTGTTCCACAAATACAATATCTGTTATCGTTTGAACATTGTTACTACTTACGTCTTATTTGTGACTTAAAACTTATTATTAAAATGGTTTTCAGAACCGTGCACTGTGCATTCCAACACTGTACGACCAGTCTCGTCATACCACGCATGTCTCCAGTGAGGGATACACATGCCTGCACTGAACGCTCTATTGTGTCGACACAATGGATGCTAACACCGACAGAGCATCTAAGTATCCCGAACTACAATCAGTCCCTGTTATTTTTGCTTGGAAGCGAAGAGGGCAGGGAATTCAGCACCGGAAGTTGAATTTTTCTGTCGTGGGGTCACGCTCAGCCATGGAGAGAGTGCAGGGTTGTTAGATTCACGTCTACTGGCAACGGCTATAGTTACGAACCATTACACACGGCGCCGATATAGCACTTGTACCTTGTAGGTTGATGGTAAGAAGGGGGAGGGTTTCCAACTACAGCCTTCTTTAGTCGTAACAGCGCGGAGCTGGTGCTCATTCCAGTGGCTGGGGTAGGTCCCCACATCCCCCCTCCTCACCCTCTCTCTCTCTCTCCACCAATAACCAGCCAGTATGCCTGCAGCACTCAGAGTCTGGCAGTTGGGCGAACACCAGCTAAATTCCTGTTCGCAATTGAACACTCCAGCATTTAACTTCACGCTTACGTTGCTTTAAGGTAACCACCTGCCCAAGATAACGAACGACGTGCATATCTTCGGCGGACAAGGTTTATTCGAAAACTGCCCCGCGTGCTTAAGAGCCGTCTGCTTAGGAATGGCAATTGATAGAGATGATAATATAGAGCGAAAAATGTTTGTGCCAACATAGGCCTACCCTTTAAAACACTATAGTTTCTTACAATATATATGATGCGGTAATACATGTTTGTCGCAACTTAGCTGCCTGCAGACTAATAACACTCATCAAATATTACAATATCGCGATTCTTATTATCTCAGTCAAATAGTGTAATAGCTCCTAATATAAGCTAAAGCCAGTAATCTCGTGGAAAGCTGAACGTGTGTTTAAATCCAGTAAACAGTCTATTTTCCCGAATCATCTCTAGCAATTCAACAACGTTACACGAGTGTATACCCATTTCAGGTCCTCCATTTTTCTGTCAAGTTTATTATCATGCAGCCGAAAGCGAATGAAAAGGGTGTAATTGCGATCATTTTTAGGCATGAACATTTTGGAGCATATTCTTTTCAAAGGTAAATACGTGTACAGTACGCCTTTATCTTAATTATTGCGTCACACAACGATAGATTCGCCACAGAATGTCTCATAGTGGAGAGTTGTCTGGGAGAAGACTGTAACTAGTTCAGTGACTTGTACCTAGAGTCTAGGGTGAGGCGAGATGGTCGTGTTGTGTCATTCTTACCGCTTCCGCTATTCTGAGTCTCAAACACGCTAAATATGTTAACTCACGAGGCCATATTAAGTATTTCACCAATGCACAATACAAACGTCAAGTTAAAATAATGACAGTGGAACAGCTATTGAGAATGTTTTTTTTTTCTTTTTCGAAACGAAATTATTGAGTTATAAACCATTATAATTTATATTTGTTATAAACCGATATATTACATAAATAATTTAAAAAATAGCAAAATTTCAGTATTTAAAACATGCTGCAGATCATTTGCAACGCCATATATTGACACAACTTACAGTTCATTTACAAATAAAATTTACAAATGCTTTTCATGGTTCTAGACATTCTTTTCATACACTTCTGTTTCATTTTCCAGAAAATCTCATTGCTGTATAAATGAACAACTCATAAGAATAAACACTTTTCATGATAATAAACATATATCAGCTCTCAGTAAACGGCCATGTTGACTTTGATTTCAGGTTTTCAGTTTTCCGAAAACTTAATGTTAAGTCTGCTTGACTTCAACTTTGTCGACTTCGTTGAATGTATGTGTATATATACAGTAATCTCTCGTTTTAACGATTCTCAAAGGACTGAAAAAAAATCGTCCTTAAATTGATGGGATTGTGAAACTGAATGATAAAAGTATGTTAGGACTTAATATCCTACCAAACATACAGTTCTTGTAGTAAAAGAATAGTTAAACTAGAAGACCTTAAACTGAAATATTACTATATATATATATATATATATATATATATATATATATATATATATATATATATATATATATATATATATATATATATGTGTGTGTGTGTGTGTGTGTGTGTGTGTAAAATTATGAACTAAAATTTTCTCAGAGAAGAATGTTATTCATACATCACATCCCTGTCTATTAAACATGGTCCCTGTTTTCCGTCACGATATTCATTTGGCCAATAATGAAAGGATAAACCGAAATTTCCAACGTAAAGAAAACTGCCCTTACCAAGGCTACTTGTTGCTGTTATGCAACTATTCTTGCAGTGACAATTCTTCAATTTTAGAATTTTTCCAGGTTCTGATTGTCGGTTGCTTTTTTTAACTGGGACAATTTGCCTTATCTTCGATTGGCCAATAAAACTGTGACGGTTAATTGGTGCATCCAGAACTGTATTCTAAGTACCTTGTACTTACATTGAAGCACTATTCTTCTGTTAATCGAGCAAACTTTCCAGTGAGATCGTGCCTTGCATAACCATGTCATGTCTCGTCTCGCCTTTCTCTAGTTTTTTCACGTATGTGGTTTACTGTAATACTTACTAAGTACTCACCTCTACCAGTCAGAAAGAACGTGTTGGAAGAGTCAGACTTATGAAACTGTGTCAATAGGATTTGATGATCGGTTTCAAGGAAGCAAAGTACTTCTTCATAAAGTAAATTAGTACTAGCATGAAGTATCATGAAAGTATCTGCTTCTTCTTGGCAGTTTTCTGTGAGACTATCATATATGTTGGAGTGCCCTTTATCATATTTTACTTAGTCCAGAAAATTCTACACATGTATGAAATTCAGTTAATGTGCCAAACTCCGGGACGGGATTGTTTAGGTAAAATAAGGTGGGGTTACATCGAACAACACTATTGTGTGATGAGTATTTAGGAAGCTACACTACGTTGAAAACAAGATTTTCAAATACTTTTTTTTTTAATATTAGAAAGTTTAAGAGATGGAGCCACCAATATTTGCATAGAGCTCTAAGAATCGGAGCAAATAAATCTGTGAAAATGTGGCTGACGCAACGTTCCCCTTCACTGCTTATGTAGGGGTTACTCAACCTATTTGTGTAAGTAACTTAATACTAAGCGATAATAAAATGGTCTATGCATATCATTGTTTATCGCGCAAAATGAAGGAGAAAGTAGCTCTTGTGTTAATTCGCTCCGGTAAATAGCTTTTGAGAAAATGCGAATCAAAATACGAAGGCGAAGTGTCACCCCGCAGAGGTAGGAAATACAACGGTTTTCTGAGCCATGCAAATTGCAGCATTGGATGGTTTATTTGAGTAGAGTATTGAAAGGTACAGCGACATCTGGGCGCACTACAATCCCCACTACATGCTCTCTATGGACATCCAAGTACGCTAGAGTGTTGACATGTGGGCTGACATTGTCAACAATCATTTGTCGGAACTTTCTTTGCTACCTGACTGCCTCAATTCTGGTCCACGTTGTATATGTGTAAATATAGTTTTGTATTTGTATGCATATAAATATACGTACTCAAACCAACTAAGGTTCTACTCAAAAGGAAGGTGATAGAATTACCATATTCGTTAGAGAAATTCAGAAATTATAAAAGCCCACCAGGCTAAATTTGAAATAAAAAGAAGATTATATTTTCGGTTCATGAAACACCATATGTTAAATAAGAAATAAACATGTAAATATGGAAAATTAAGATGAATAGCATAACTAGTCCGTCCCCGTATTAGTATAAAATATTTCACTATCCACCAACTTTGAAGAAACATTGTTTTAAAATACAGTTATACGCAGACGAACGCTTGGATTTGCCAGGGATTTTTAAACTTCTAAAAGAGCCTACTATCAATCTTGCAAAAGGTATTTCAGAAAAAAGCAATGCTATTAATGAAATACACGGTTTACAAAGAGATTAGCATTACCTTCACATTTGCAACTGAAACGCGATGATAAACTATACGTAAACAAAACAGAACGTAAATTATTGAAAGGACTTTCCAAATTGTTTACAAAATTATCTACGAAGTTTTTGTAAGCAAATTCGCAATTTCATAGAAATCGTCCAAAAATAAAGGAAATGTCAGATGGAGGAAATGCTGAAATAAACAAATTATCACAAGTATGCACATATGAAATTTTGTTGCATACAGAGACCACTAACATTTACAATCAAGACGTAAAACTCATACAATTTTACTACCCTTAAGGTACTTTGTACATAAAGTATTGCCATTAGGCAAAAATACACCTGCTGATCTGCTTCAACTATGTTTGCATAAAGACAATCAATTTGGAGTTATTTCTGTATAAGCATGATAAAAATTTTACTTTGTTTTAGCCATGTTGTTTAATTTAGAGAGTAAGAACAGTTTGATAAGCTAGAAGAAATGAGCAAGACATTATAAAAGGGCAAGGGTGATGTATTGGAATTGTCGTTCTAACAATCAGTCAGAACATTATTTAATAGGAAAACGGTGAGTGGTTCACATCGAGTAGATTCTATGGATGTTTTAGCAACAATTGTAGGCACTTGCGGAGCTTTATCTTGAGGTGCAAGTATGATTTATTATTCTTTTGAACAAACGAAAAAGATAAAATAAAAACAGCTGTAAAAATAACCAAAACATAATTTAGCAATGAAAAATAAAATATTTAGTGGATTGTAACTAAGGGGGTAATGCCAAAAAATTAGAAATAAACGCATCTGATTTTAGTATTGAAAAATATGTAAAAATATAAAAATTAAAATTTTTAGTAATGTCAGGGACATTGACGAATTACCGAATAAATTACATTATAACGAAAATGATATTTTAGGTTTATGTCTATCACGTTACCTTGGAAAACACTGAGTTTGTTGTTTTACAGTAAACTATGAAAATTATCATTTCGATTAATGTGGAGGCAATATTCTTACTGAACTAATTTATTACTTTTAAGCTATGAACCTTGTTCAATAATAACTAAACTTTACATTTAACAGTTATTCAAGCAGAGTTTATGGTTGTAGGTCGTCCATTTTGAAAGATACCGCGCCATTAATTAATATTGTATGTGTTATTTTGACAGTTCTTAGACCTACTTTAACCAAACTGAATTCCTTTAGAGCTAACCAAACAAGCCTTAATTTCATTATTATATATTAGACGTACTAACCGGAACGGAAAATGGACACACGGGAAAACCATTCGCAGTAGCCACAACATTGACGTGTTAATGTACAAAAATACTTTGAAAAAATAAAATAATTGATTTCTTTGTTTGTGAAATTCCCGACAAATTTTTATGTTGGTAATTATTACCGAATATATATATATATTTTTTTTTTTGTATTTACAGAAAGGATTATAAGAGTATCGTAAATATAAACTATTATTTTACATAGGTAGATCTGACTGGCATTTCCAGGTATAATGACAGGTTTAAACTAAATTGTATAGGCTTCTTTGTTTTTTAACATGACTTATTTTACTAATGTTTATTGATTTATTTCCGCCATTTCGGAAGGTAGCATACGAATATAGTTAACTGTGATATTTCGTTAACTCTTCAACCATTTCATATCAAATTATATTCAGTTAAAAATTGATGAATTTAGTACGTAGTCACTTATTACTTAAAATTACACATTTAAAACTATTATAACTTACTGAGTAAATTATCCTCAATACTGAGGAAAGTAGGCTCGTTAGTTAAGATGTTAACTATTTGTCATTATATAGTCTAGCAGTCTACCAATCGCATTGACCGCATGCATTACTTGTAACAGCAAATATTTTATTTAGTTGAAGGACCTCTTTGTACGCCAGATTAGCAGCTTGGTCATAAAGTGTTACAATAATCAAGCTGCAGGTTGAGCTTTCTCTGCAGTAGGCTTCGTATTATAGCTATAGCTGTCCAGTGAAAAACTGTCCTAAGTCTATCCCTGCCAATCTTAACAACTATCCCATGTCCTTATTTATAGTCATAGCAAAACAGACCTTGAATATGAGAGAGTATTCGGATGGTGTAAGTAGTATTCGTGGTATGATGACTCGTTTAACTCAAGCAAAACCATTGATGACATTACCCTCAATACGTATCTATGAAAATTATTTAAAATAAATGAATTATTCAGTCACGGGCACGTATGGGTTGTACAACAATACGTAACGATATAAAAGCAAAATATTAACTTTACCATAAATAATTTCTCGATGGGCGTGCTAATTTTTTTATCGTCTTCTTTGCAAGGTTTACTAAGTCAACGTTGCTGTCATTTTCGTTCCCCCACCCCCTTCTCCGGCGGTAATTGTGAGTTATTTTTTCAGTATTAAAACTGAAGTACAATTATTTATCATATTTACTTGAGCATCTTTGTGAGTAAATAGCATCTCGATATCTCAAATGGTTAGGTAGGTGTAATGGGATAACAAACATTTTTTACACGTTTTTACCTCTTCAGTGGTTGAATTTCGCAAAATCTAACCATTACATGTTCATAATTTATATAAATACCCAACTGAGGTAAATGTCACGACGATAACCCATTGAGTCAAATAGTCTATTTATTTTTTTAAAAATTTTTCATCCCTTCACAGCAATGAGAGTCCGAATTTAGAAAATTCGTGAAGTCTCTTAATCGGCATTAACGTACTGTGCTGTTATGGACATACGCAAAATCTAATGATACTCAGAAAAAAGTGGAAAAAAAGAGAAAACAAGCCTCGTTTGGCTTATGCCCACAACAGTACAGTACGTTATTATATCCTATTGTAAGAAACATTCAAAGATACGTCCATTAATGTATTAATCATCATAAAGTGACAAGCATATCTATATCTCGACGGGTTCCACAGCAAGCAAGAATTTATCTTAAACACATTCCATTCCTTCTCATTATCTTAAGGACGTTGGACCCGTAAAAATTCAAAATTTTATATTTGTGCCAAACACTGTTCAACTTTTACACATCAGATAACATGTCATTTCCCTAAATAAAAAAAATTAGGTCCCATAGTTTTAGCATTATGACCTATCAAAGTCACAAAATGGCAGTTGCGGTGTATCCAAAATAATAAAAAATAATTAACTTGCAGAAACAAGATAATTCATATTGATTCTTAATGATGTGAGCTACTTCAAGACAGTTTTGTAAACACAAAGCTATAAACTTTTTGTATTTTTAAAAAAATGATGAAAATGAGTACATTTTTGCATAACTTTGACTTTTGGCTACTACTGAAATTTTCAAAACTAACTTTTGTCAACCATGTCGTAAAATGCATTGATACACTAACTATCAGTTCCTGCAATTTTGAATTTATTCGTTAATTACTGTTTTTGATTTTGGCTACACCGCAATGGCCATTTTGAGACTTTGATGAGTGATTATGCAAAAACTATGGGGCCTAATTTTTTTTTTATTTGTGTGTTATCTGATGTGAAAAAATTGAACAGTGTTTGGCACAAATATAAAATTTTGAATTTTTACGGGTCCAACGCCCTTAAGGTTCGAATCTAAAAAAAAACTTTGTGGACAGTCAATGCTATTTTATGGACGTCACATTTAAGTGGAAACCGTGGTGTTAGCCCGTTGAATTTGGAATGCATAAACGATTAATTAAAAACGCATTTCTTCCCGTTTCACCATTTTTCACTCCCACACGTGTTAATTTTTGAAAACCAATCAACAACATTTCAAGTATTTAAGTAAACATTAACAAGACCATTTCCGATAGTTTCATGGTGATTATAAAAATATTATTTTAAAACAAGATAATGTACACGTCGAAGTATATGTTATTTAGTTACAGAATATATCTTAATTTGTACCTATTTTTTGGTAGAAATTAAACTCATAGTTTATCCCATTTTTGCACCCAAAACGTCATCAATTTTGTTATGGAAATAAGTCAAAATCAAGCAAAATATTTTCTGCGAGCAAACTATGTATTATTTTGCAAAACGCCTACATAGAATTGCGAAATATATGGGTGCTCGCAGTCTTGAAATTTTTCTAAGCATTCTGTTAAGAAAGTTTTGAGTTTCTTGCACCAATGTGAACTAAACTACCTATAATCACGTCGCTGTTTGAATGTTCAGTCGGCTATATATATATACACAGGCTGTCTCTTAAATCGCAGACAAACTCCAGGAGGTTAGTCCTTGTCCTTGTGAAAAATACAGCAATAAATGTACAAGACATTTTGTACGTTTCAGTAATATTAAGGAAGTATTTTCGCCTTTGAAAATAAAATGCTAAAATTTTAATTTCACCACAAACCGAACACTGATCGACGTAAACTGACACAACTCAGGTTATTACTTCATGATAATACGCTCGACAAACCAAGAGTAAACGGAAGTTGATACATTTAACCCTCACGAAAATAAAAGTACATTGAATTTCTGAAAACGTTTCTAATGTCAGGATAAACTTACATTTAAAAGTGAATTTTTGGGTAATGTGACGAAGTATTAAAAATGGACCTCTTGTAGCGACTGTTTAGGGTGCATAGTTTTCGTGCAAAAGGCAATTGAAATTTGGGAGTGGTGATACAGAGCCTCGCTCTGCGTACATGAGTTTTTGGTCTATCCCGCCGCACCGCACGGACGATGGTGGACGTTCACTATAGATAACATGTGCTGTACCTTAAGGGTGTCCGAGTGGGAAAAAATTTATAATTTTTAATTTGCATAAAACAGTGTTAGTTTTATAGCTGTTACTTGGGAGTACACTATACTTTTGCAACAAAAAAAAATTCCTCAGCCAGATTTCTCATTATGGCATTTCAAATTCAAAATTTGCATGTTATTAGTTCCAACCCCTCCCCCACTAAAACTAATTAGCATAATGAAACGAAATCATTCACAGTGAAAGTACTTGTCCTAGGCTAGGGTTTAAGTATATAAATACCCATTCAAGCAATGTTTTGTATTTTTAAATAATTTCAGAAATTTTAATTTTTTTTCTACTTTTATGAATTTTTTTTAAATACATAAATATTTTGTATTGAAATTTTTGTATACTTAAAGCTTTAGCCCGTGATACATACTTTTACAGTGAATTAATTCGTTTCATTATGTTAATTAGTTTTTGAGAGGTATATGAACTAAAAACATGTAAATTTTGCCTTTGAAATGCCATTGTAGGAAAACTGGCTGAACTACATTTTTTTTATAAGCGAAATATGAACTTTCAAGTAACGTCTACAAAACTTACACTGTTTCATTCAAACATAAAATTATGATTTTTCGTCACTTGAACGCTCTTAAATAGTTCAAATTACCATAATCAACACTTTGTTCCTGGCTGAATAGACGTGTGTTTAGAAATACAAATTATATGTGTTCAAGTGAAGTAAATGCTGTAAAGTGTAAGGGAGCCGATATCATTTCAGGCACTCTCCGATATTGTCGATACCAATACTGATACTGCATTGATAAGGAAAAATTACATTATTGGAGACGTAAAAAAATTTAAAACTTAATCTTCAAAACACTTCGTCAATGAAACTTCTGACTATCTTAGATTTTATTGTTCAAAACTGAGGACTAAATTTCAAGGTAAATAGAAATTTAAGTATCACAAACTAGTTAGCGACTCAAAGATATGCGGGCGTGTAATGACTTTTTGGCATTATTCATATATTCCATGCAATTTTGGTTTAAAATTGATGTCAAGAATAGAAGAACTTACAGTCACAAAGTCATTTAAATTTGTAAAGTACTCGCGACAAAGGCATTGCTATGCGCATTTACTCTCCCAGAAAGTTGTGTTGAAAACTGTGCAACACGCATAGAGAGAAGAAAAACTTTAGATTTTTAAGCTATCCCACTTAAAAGGGTACCGTTTTAAGTTCGTGGCACTGTACGACCTCGATGATGTGCAACCTCTCGATACCAAATACTAAAAGTAATGCAAACAGACTTGCATTCGTGCGTGTCGCTTGTGGTTAGAGCCGCTGATTTTTGTGTGTGATGCGTTTTTAACCGACGTGTTTCAATGTCTTATGACACTACTGTAACTCTGCTTCATGGTCCGTGATTGGATGTTTTCATCACTCAGGGTCTTTGTGTTCAACCTGCAAGTCACCGACATGTATTATCGCAGTAACACTGGCTCTTATTGGCACTATCATATACGTAACGACTCCCAAAATAGACACGTTACCAATAACTATGCAGCAGAGCTGCAGTGCAGATGTGCACGTAAGGCAATGAGACAAGTTGACGCTGTATTATAATCCCCAAAAATTAGTTACTCTGATATTGGTGAAATTTCACATGTTTCTTCTTTTTCTATTCTTGTTATCTTGTAATTACTGGCGCACATTAATAATTCCACCACGTTCGTATCCTAACGAACACCTTCCGCGTTCTCCTAATTCAAATGCAGCTATCTCGACAACCGTGCCATATCGACCCCATGTTCATATGAACTGTTTTTGACCAATATTATCACCTCCCAGAATATTGTCCTGTCCTTTCGGGACACCAATATATATAATGTGTCGAGATAATTTGAGTTTAATGATATAATGTCTTTGTTTTTAAATTATGGATATAAATTGATAACTATTCATCGATTCTTAAAATTAAACGGTATATCACGAAGTAAATGCTTTAAAACAGACGTAGAATCAAAATGCATTGCTATTATTACTTCCGTTTGCGAAGACAACTGAGCAAATATTTTATCTATACAAAATAATTTATATCCGTTCAAAATCTCGGTATTAATAATTTTCGTTACTCGAAAAATAAAACGGAAGCAGTCAATTAAACATTTTGCTACATAAATATTATATTTTAACCATTGATATGTGAGTAATCGCAAAGTATTTATTTGCTCAAAATTTTAAATTGTAAGGGAGAAAGTCAATTTTTTTTTTAAAAATGGTTGTAGATTCAAATTATTTTACAACAGTTTCTGTCTTTCAAAAGTCAACCAAACAAAGTGTTTGTACTTACGGTTATGTTTCCATTAAAAATCGCATTATTAACTATTTATCTTACCCAACTGATATCAAAGTTGCTTTACCAATTTTAGGTTTTTGATAAGAGAGCAATATAACAGAATTTTAAACCAGTCAGTTTTTAATAAATGGGAACCACTTTCATTTCAAAATTTTTAAGAAAAAAAATTCATAAAATTTGCTGAAATATATTATATTACTGTCAAACGTATCTTACCTTGAAAGTTAAAATTAAATATGCAAAAATGAAGAAGACTAAAACCAAGCGAAGCTAAATTTCATGTAATTTGCAAAACCGCAAAGAATTAAAAATATTATTTTATATAGGTCATAAAAATAATATTATTTGATATATGTCTGACTGTGCGCTTAAATAAAACGTAAATACTAACGTTAACAGCTTGCTTAAAATTCTATTTACCTCCCATAAAAACAATACATAAAAGATTACAGTAAGCTTTTTGGTTTTAAAAAAATATGTTAAGTTTTGGTTTTATGAATATGAAATAAAACATCTAGGTTAACCGTCCTGAATTGGTGACTTAAATGTAAATTTTCGTTAGATATAAAATCATAATTCTTCGTTACGTATTAAATGAGATCACATGGCATTTAAAGTGCAATAAGGTACACAAACTAGTGATGTTAAAATATAAAACATTAAAAAATTAACAGTTAGGCAAGAAAATTAAACGTGATATTTGTAATTCTTACAATTCAGTAATATTAGTATTTTATTTTGTGTAAGAACAGGAATGATAAATGAAGTATATAGACTTTGGAGAATGAAATTCGACTGAAAAAAGTGATACACGATACATATAAACTTTATTGCAGGTTGATCTCGTGTATACTAATTCTGACGATTTGAACGGCACATTTCATAAAGAGGATATAAGTTAATTATGACAGTAACTTATGTTTTATATCAGTATGCTATGTCTGTACCTATTTTAAAAAAACAGCTTGAACTGTAGTAAACGGATATGATAAAAATTTTTAAAATGTATACTAAATAATTAGCTTAGTGATTATTGCTCTGAATTTTAAGAACTAAACTTTAAGGGTTTATGCAAAAATATATCAGTTATCAGTATCCTACATATAGGAAAATGAACCTTATGTTGCAAAAAGACTTAATCGTACTTTTAAAAATACATTGCTTATAATATAATCTTCACTTCGAATTGAAAGAAAAAATTGGTAGATAAAACAGAAGATTAAGTCAAAGAGTATGACAAAATTAAGCAGAGCACTATCAACTGAAAGCCATTGAAGTCAGTAAGAAATGTGAAAATTATTTTAAGACAACAAGAACTCGTGCATGTGTTTACTAATTTAAATCACAGTGTCAATATTTTTTTTAATAAGCAGACTCGAGCGAGTTTTCGAAAAGTTATAATGCTTATTGACTAACGGAACTATTTACTATTGTTGAGGTTTCAACTGTTACACGTTCTCTTAAAAACAAAAAGATGGCAATGGAGAAGAAACAGATGGCAATTTTTATGAGTAAGAAATTATGAAAACTAACTTTCCTGATGACCGGTGTGTCCAAAAGTTTTTATTTAAAAATCATAGGTTTGGAAACCTACTTACTATTTATTTAATTATTTATTTACTTACTTATTATCTGAGAAGCCCACACAGCCCGCCACGTCAGCGTGGACTAAGTTCCAGTTTGTGGATTCTCCAGGATGCGTTAGTCGCTAATGTTACGCAACGAGGGATTAAGTGCGCCTCAAGGACAAACCAATTACGGCTCAAAGATCAATCAATAAAAATTTTTATGTCGGAAATTACTTTCTAAAAGTTACATTTTGGTCAGTTTACAGTCGTATGTTTTCTAAAGCTCCCCATTTTTCTTCATGCCTGTGTTTCCTTCCATCCGCATTATCATCCCAAAATTTAAGTTTTATTATATCTTAGTTTTAGGCTGATATCTTCGTAACTAATAATTATAACGGATAATATATTTTTTTTTTACATTTTGTTTCTTGCGATGTAATTCATAAAATTGTTCGCAATGATATTTTAGCCAGCGTATAGCAGTTTTATCGTAATCGTAATAAATGTGTGACTTTTGGAAACCCATTTGATTCGTCATTGCCCTGTAGTTTTAAATCAATACAAAATCGGAAGTATGGTTTAAACAAAAGTTTCAGCAAGTTGTAAACTTAAAAATCGTCTCTGGTTTCTACATCTTTGAGCGATTTTTCTGACGCGCAAGAGAAAGTGAAGCTAGGCGTGCATTAACTACACGCTAGATTTCAAGTTTCTTGGTTATAGGCCAATATATTCAGAACAAAAGGTAATAAATAAGTTACGTTCATAGTTTTGATCCTTACTATATTAATTTCATATGAGTTCACGTTAAAATTTTTGCAAGAGTAAGCGTTTGTGTAGGAATCGTAACAAATATGTGTAAAACCGTACTTTTAGCATGCGATACGATTATTTTCTCCTATGGTTTAAGGTCGATGAAAATTTGGAAGTATTATTTTAATCAACGTTCTGGCACGTTGTAAACACATAAAAATTATGTCCAGTTTCTAAACCTTTAAATAATGACTCGCAACCAAGTGAAAGCGAAGCGAGGAATGAGTCAACCTTAAGAGACACACAACGCCCCTCTTGTAGAAACAAAGATAGATAAAAACTGTGGAGGAATGTCAGAAATAAGTCTATATAATGTGCATTTCGGTTAGTTAGTAGGTAATTACAAGGGATATGATTACTGTCAATTTCCCGCACTTTCCTCCCGTGCTTACACCTCTCTTACGAAAACAACAGTTGTATAGTCTCTTGGTTACTGGTCAGTATCGTCGTAACAACGGTCATAAACGGATAATATTTATTTTAGTTTTGGACCTTATTATACATATTTTTGATCAAAAATATTTGCTAGTGTAATCGTATTTGTCGTAATAAGTAGTTCAAATAGTGACTTTTAGAATGTCATGAAATTGTTTTGCCCTTTAGTATTAAAGTCAATGAATATTCAGAGATAACGGTTTTGTAAAATATTGACATGCTGTAAGAACTTTACACATATATTCGGTATGTAAACTTTTAACGAGAACTGTACCATTTAAACCAATGTAAACTGAAGCGTAATGTACTTGTACCTGCATCTCATAATACAGACAACGGGCCAACTCAGGAAATGCTACCGTGAATTAATTTTTTAATCAGCATCCGTAACGAGGAATAAACGTAGAAATTACTCAATCGGGAAATGCCGCGATCAGATTTGTATGCAACACACGTCAGCTGAGACAAGCGGAAGTTATGTATCACACACTTCTAACACAATATGACAGTATGTCATTATTGGTGACTTAAGAAAGCAACTAATCATGTGATGTTAGTATTGATGGAACCAGGTGTCGTCAGTTAACCACTTTGCCAAGAATACCCACTCATGGCAGCAGCACTGTTGACTGAAAGAACACTTTGTCCTTACCTGATGTGGCGATCACTTTAGCCAGTATGAACACTACCAGCTTTCTGCCAAACGCACAAGTGCCTGGCAGGCACATGCTGCTACTATGTGTGGTGAACTCTCAATCCATGTGCCATACAATACAATTACATAAATTTGCCCACATGTGATATTTGGTATATATCGCAACCCATGCATTTATGTTATGTGGGTTTGCATAGTTGCCTCGTGGGTACAAAAAACCTGTTACATGAATATAGTAATCTGCTCTCAAGAGCTCTGCTGGAAAAGATATGTGCTCTAAACAAAATCCTCTCAAAAATAAGGTTTTCATCTTTATTCACTGTGCGTTCATAGTGCATTCAGTGTGCATTCACTGTGCATTCATTGTGCATTCATTGTGTGTTCAGTACGGTGAGGTGAGAAGGTTTTGCGGCCCTTTAACAACGACGTCTAAAGGCCATTCTCTCTTGTTTTCACATATTAGCAATGTTAATTTTTTACGCCTAAACGAGAGCAGACATAAAAAAAATGTGTTCTGGAAGCCATCTTGCTGCTGTCCCCGGCGTGCTGTCAGAACTTCCGTAACAATTCTGCTTCGTTCAGATTGTTAGGTTTTGTATGAAGGAGCCATAGTTGGCGCAGTGGGTAAAGCACTTGCCACCTACCAAGGCCATCCTGGTTCGAATCCTGGCGGGGTCGCTCCCTGGATCTTCACATGTGGGAATCGTGCCAGATGTTGCCGCTGGGTGGCAGGTTTTCTCGGCGATCTCCAGTTCCCCCGCCCCTTCATTCCGTAGCTGCGCCATACTCACCTCATGCCACTCCTCACTAGTGCTAAATACCTAGATGTTAAGTGCTGACTAAAATATCTCCACAGTCCATCACTTTCAATAAAATAAATGTAGTTAGCTCTCATTTGATTAGTTTGTGCATGCTGCGTGCGCTCGTGACCTGTCACATACGAGGCTCAGCCGGCGCAGTAATCGCAGTAATAATTCAAAAAATAAATAATGCTGGCTAAAATATTCGTTGACTGCCATCTCCTCCTTCCGCGGTAACCTCTTCCCGGACGCAAATTCTTAATTTAATTTAATTTGATTTTAAATACCTGTGCTGGTACGTGTTTTTACACCAGCAAACACCTGTACAGCGTTTATTTTACCATTGAAGGGTAACAAACCACAGAACTGTTAAGTCATGAAAGCGTAAAATAACATAACATTACGCATAAAAACCGTAAACGTATATATATAAATAACTTCGCAAGAAAGACTTCTAAACAATTTTAGTACAAATTCCTTTAAAATTTGTACTTAAATCAACTTTTTAGACAATAATTAAAAACTTTCCATGAAACTTGGAACATTTCAAGTTCCCCTCACGCCTCTCAGGTCCTGAAGTAATTGGAATGGGAAGAAGCTGTCCAATTTCCGGGGTAAAATAGTCGCTTGGGTAGAAAATTAACAGACAAAACTACAGCGACAGAATGTAATGTACATTCCGTAATATTTTATTAACCAACCCGTCTATAGGAAGTCTAAGTATTTACTGATAATAAAATACGTGGTTTAACTAATGATGAGATCTTTGGTTTTCTTTTATTTGTTTAGTTTTCTTTGACAGTCATTCAATTTGCAATGGAGTACGTCCAAGAAACTGAATCCAGTTTAACTAATGATCAGAAAAAACTAATTAAAGATTAATGTAACGTGAAATACATAAATATTCATTAATTAAAGAAAATGTTGATTGAAAAATACTTACTTAAGTAGTAAAATGTTCACCACCTGTGGTTTTCATTTGCATATAACTAATTAAATAATAAAAACATTCAATAAACGAAAGCGGAACTTTTGTAACTGATATCAAACTTGGACCTTCCTAAGGGGACATGCAACTGCACACCATGTAACAGGGCTCACTGCCCTATCTACGGGCCAGGTGTCTCATTTATTGATACCCGGAGTTGCCTCTTCCTGCAATATTATATTTTTCCCTGAATTTAAATTTTCATGCCGCAGTTAAACATGGGTATAATCCAAACAGTAAATTCCATATTTTATAATATCTTTAATTTACTAATGTACTAAAATATCAACTAGTTACCAATATAACTAATGAGCCTGCTTTCCTCAATTTGGAAACAAAGTATCCCATAAAGTTACAATCGGACACGTAGATTTCGAAATATGACTTCGTGCCTTAATTCATTCATCTAATGCTATATTCTAAAATGTTGGCCGTACAATAGCAACGACTCATTTTATTTACTTTTGAATAATCAACAGTAAAATATTTAAAGTTCTTTACAATCGGATCGATCGTCCTCGAACAGTATAGTAAAACCTTAACGAATTGATCTAGTGCTAGCTTACTAAGCATGGGACAAGCTGTGCTTGAAAAAAAGTATAACAATTTTACACACAACTAAATTAATCTATATTAATATACGATTTAACTAAAATCGTTCTATTTGTGTAACTGAAATATGAAAAACCTTAATTTATTGTTATGTTTTGTTTAAAACGGCGAACATCCGTTAGTATAATCAATTGTATTTCAAACACCGATATTATAGCTTACGAATCTCGTTAAAATCGGTCCAGTAATTCTCGTAATTAGACAAACAAATCTTTACTTATTAATGGCATGCTATTAACAAATGGCGCACATTCAACATAAAACCACATAACAATTCTACTTTAGACTATAAATTGTCAAAATATGAAATTTTATCCTGTAATTTTCTAACTATGAGATTTACACAGTCATGCACAGCCTTCTAAAAGTATAGCAGAACTACGCTTATAAAGCCTACTAAAATTATTACTTAGATAAGAAACTGTCGATTTATGAACTTTGCTTGCAAGAGAATCAGTATTTCTAGGAACAAGGCAAAAATATTTATTTTTTCACATCTTGCTATAAACGGAGAGCCTACAACATTACACGATTAAATGTTAGATCGTGAACTTTTAAACTATACAATGTGAGTAGAGTATTTAGAAAACATCCATATATTCCCAAATTATTGACTTAAAAATCTTTTTTAGTCTTGAAAGTATACAACTTTCTTAAAACAATTAATTTAATATTAAAATATGGCCAAATGTTTTAATTTTTATCGAGATGTATTTTAAATGACCAACATACAACAATTAACATAATAAAAATAAAAGGATAACGAACTGTTATACTAGAAAATGTTTATACTATCGGCACAGTTGTTCTGGAATTATGACAAGCCACTTTATGCATTCATGCCATGGTACCTTTCAAAATGTTGGACCTAAACCCACATACACTTCTCAATAAAATTTTTAGTTGATAAACTAAGGAATTTTAAAACTGGTTTTACTTCTGTAAGTTTTCCGCGATATGACATGGCTACCATTTTGAAAATAAACACTAGGTATGAAGTAACTACACAGTGGTCAGATGACCTTACAAAGTACTTCTATTAGTACCCAGTTCGTGAAACTGAGTCTACTGTTCCAAAAACCTTTAACACACAGGATGGTGATCTCGAAAGCATATTTATCGCTAGAAAGTAGTGCGTCACAAATGTGTCCTTTTCGAATACTTTCGAGAGCAAATTTTTTAAAATGATAAATTGAGAAATTTGATTAAGTGTTGCGTTAAATAGTTTAATTCAGCCGACAATGAGAAGAAGGTTATGTTGAATAACAGTGCATTTTATTATACAACCAACGGCATTGGCTCTTTTAGGGGTATTTAAATATTTGTTATCTGCAACACAATTATTTTACTTTTATATAAATGCCCAAACGTAACATCTAACTGGCAATACAATATATTTGTTCCCTTCATTCTAGATGTTTGTTTACATTCTTAAAGAATTCCTGACGACGGAGATTTAAGTTCACATTATTCGCCCGAGGTCTGAGCCTTTCACGTTCACGTTCACGTTCAAGTTTATCAAGTATGTAGCATAGGCGGAGATAAATACGTTTCATATTTCTGTTTTTGCTATATTTTATAATTATGTCATTATAATTATGGATACCATTATGGAGCTTAAAAAAACTTTCAAACAGTGACATTGTTCTAATTTTAACAGAAATGTAAAAATAACTCTCAATTTGCCAATGGTAATCAAGATGTGAACAAAATTAAAGGATTTTCGGGTCAATGGCTACATATTTCCTAATTACTAGAGTTGTTATCAATGTATATTAACGTCAAGCTTAATTTTTTTCTATATTTGAACGACAAATTTATGTTCAAGCAACCAAACCACTTTGTTTGAGTTTTATTTTTGTCTGGAATAACCGGTAATTTGTTTGTTATAAAGTAAATGTGGCATTCATTTCTCCCTATAAGCCTACAAGAAACACTTCGTAAGCGTTTGAGGTGTGTAAATGCTACAGGTATATTTAAAATTACAGTGCTAACCTTAACTGGTCCAACACATCTGAAGGTGGATGTATTTAAGGGGTAATTTTTTCTCAACGAGGATTTGGGTTCGTGTAACACGAATAGTTTAGATTCTAACAATTTATATTGCAAATGGCAAATAGTAGGGACACGAACTCAACCTCATTTGTTTATTTTCTGTTTATTGGACAACACAAACCAAGGACAAAGCTACTGTTATTACGATGAGCATACTCGGGCTGGTATTACGTCGGTCTCACAAAATTGCGTAGACACATGGTAGCTAATGAAATTAACGGAATTTGAGTGTTTATTACGGAATATTCACTACAGGTCGGAAACGGAAGAAGAGACAATTTTGAAATAGGTGCACAATGAATGCGCAAACAAGTTACTTCATTAGAGAACCTGCCGTGGACTACAACATGTTTCAGGTCCTTGCTAAAGTATTGCTTTGATGGTTACCATGAAATACACGTGTAAAGTAGACTCCCACAACACAACTTCCCTTACGCGTGCGTTTTATGTTAAACCAGTCAACACTTCCCCGTCTTCCATATATGTGTATATATATATATATATATATATATATATATATATATATATATATATATGTGTGTGTGTGTGTGTGTGTGTGTGTGTGTGTGTGTGTGTGTGTGTGTACTCCTGAAATAGTAGTTTTGTATTTGCTGGTAGTGTTGTAAAGCCTAGTACACAGGGGATCTTTCCTGTGTACGAAAGTGAGCATCAAATGGGAACAAGAAAGGAAAGACTAGTTAGTATCTTACCAAATTAACTAGTTAGTTCACACGACCAACTTCCTTGTGCAAGGTGTATACCATTATAAAGTTGAATACAAATTTTTAAGCTGCATTTGGGGTAATTAGGGCTTATGAAAATAAATGATAACAGGTTGAAACATTGTACTTAGTGAATAATATCCTCCAATATTTCCTTCATCTGTCTTCTTGTCCAGCTAGAAACTATTTATATCAAAATTCTTCACCTTTGTAGATTATTTCATTAAAATAGAGTTACTCTTGCCTAAAATAATTTTATTTACATTATACCTGTACAAGAAAAATAATGAACAATAGAACCGTCCCTACACCGCACTAAATAAGTATACAATAATTCCATCCCTCTGTCTAGAGATTCACGTTTTTCTGGCGACATTTTACTTCGCATACTAGTCCCGACTTTTCGGACAACGAAAATAGCAAGCACATTCCGAACTCGTCTTCTTTGTTGAACATGCAAATACAACAGGTTTCACTTTTGTTTACACATACGGGAGCCTGTGTTATGTACTTCTACGAGTCCTTTCATGTCTATCGTCTATTGGCGGCTGTCTTCCCTGCTCCCGGGCAGGGTAGACTTGAGTAGATCTGGCGTACAGATCGAGTTGAATATTTATAGATTTTGGACTGAGGTAGACTATTCGCACCAGGATTTCTAACGGCTTTAGAGTAATCTCAACTTCATCGAGTAGATCGAGTGAGGTTTTCGTAAGCGCCTCATAGCACCGTTCAAGAAGGGACAAGGAGGAGAGGCGCTGGCAGGTTGCGACGAAACTGTGGTCCCTGGCAGCAGGAATGCTGTGCCGGCACGTTACTGGAGAAACTTCCCTCCAGGCGAGATTGCGCACTCGTCCAGCCGTCTTCCTCCCCCCCCTCCTTTTTCCCTGATTCACTTTCCAATTACTGCCACGATCCCCACACTCCCTGACAACCCAGCCACCCATCAACCCCCCAGCTCACAGTGGGCGAGATTTGTTCTTCCTGCAGATGGACCCGAACCTCAAGGATGCAAGGGGAGGAGGCCGGCAACTTTCACCGGGAGGGTAAACAAGATTTGGGGCCGCGCACGAATGAAGGTAGGGATTTCCCCCAGTTTTGAAATGGAAGGAGAATTGGCCTGGAGGAGGAACCCCTCGCACGCCGCAACTAAGGAAATTAGATATCCTTTTACTCTCTCCCGTTGTTGTTTCAGCTCGCTGTAGTATATTTCACACTGGCGCTGCTTGCCTGCCGCATAATTTCGGCCAAGTCGAGATCCCGGTGCAAATAGGACTGAAACGAAGAGAAAATGCAAGTATATATTGTGGTGGTTGTCCAGGCAGGCTAATTGGTGAGAGAAAAAAATGTCAACTATGATCTTTGATCACGTGATGCACGAAATTTTTTCACTTCTAATATTTTCTGTATATTAATTCATGCGTGCTTCCCAATTACACTAATTTGTCATGGAATTAGGGCGGCTGGCTACCTGCCCGGGTCGTTACAAGAATATTCGAAAACTACGCAACGCGTATGATTGATATCTTCTTAGGAGTGTCGTTCGAATTGCACGTGTGTATACCCGTCTCAAGTTCACCACTCTCATTATAGCATATTTTTAATTACAAAAATTGTAATGATTATTTTGGCGGTCTCGTTAAGCATGGTAATATTAACGCAGAAAGTTTTAAAAGTTAAAGGCTTGGACAATACAACTTCATCTTCGATATTACGTCACGAATGTATAAGGTCACCACTGAATATCTCATAAAAGCGAGTTGTCGGCAAAAAGGCTTCAAGCCAGTCCAGTGGTGTGTGCCTATATAGGCTAGGGGGGCTAGGGGGAAGTGTGATTCACGTGCTGTGTCACCCTTAACGGTTCCGCACTTCTAGGCCTTGAACTCACAGAATACGTCCACCCAGACCGCCATCATAGTATTAGAACGATGCTTCTCTCAGCATATCTGTGAAGCACAGACCCAGCTGAACTGAGACACTATGACACAGACGACTAGGAGCTCATCAGTATGCAACCATCTTTGTCTTAGAGGACACTTTTTCCTCTATCTTTCACATATTAGAGAACTAGCAGTGCGCCCGCGGCTTTGCTCGCATGTATTACTCATATTGATCGCGTGGAATGTTGTAATGTAAACAGTAACTCTGTTTAAAATATTGGTTAGTGGTTATACTCTCTCCTTGTGTCATATATGCCTTAATCTGTTCCAAAAAAAAAAAAGATTTTTACGTCACAATCGTAGTAACTCCCATCGCAAATCAATCAGTTTAAGTAAAATTCTTACGCAAGATACGAACCCGAAACCCACCACATCACAGACTTTTATAATTGGGCTACCCGAACAAATGCTTCAAGGTAGGTCGTGAGTCATCTTTCATATGTGCAGTTCATAGCCCAAAGAAGTTTATTTATAAATGTAATGGGCAATGAAATCTACTTTTGAATTATTTTGTTATCGTCATTCTCACTTTTCGGGAGACTGTAAAAATTTACTTTAATTTTCGAATTTCGTTATATCATTCATTTAATTCTTAGATATTTGCACAAGCTTCATTCACATAAAAAAATCGGTCTCGATATCTCAACTGGTATAAGAGGTACGAAAGATAAATTTGAAAAACTTTATATTTTTTAAACGGCTTTCAAGAACGAATTTCGAAAAATCCTGAAGTACTTTTTAGATATTTACGTAAGCTGTATTTAAAAGCAAAAACCATTTCAATATTTCGACTGGTTTAGGAGACGCGGAGGATTAATTGGAATCACATTTTTTTAAAACTACTTAAAAGTTGGAATATCGAAAAAATTCTGTAAGTACTTTTTAGATATATAAGTAACCAAAATTTTAAAGAAATTAAGTCACCGAAATATTTTAACTGATTTCAGAGAAATCGAGGATTAATAAATAACACATTTTACGGCTTTTTACTCCCTTAATTTTCGAATTTCGAAAAATCTAAAATTTTGCTTATAGGCATTTGTTTAGGCAATATTTAGATGTTGAGAAATTATTGATAACTTACCCGGTTAATGAGACATCAAGGATTCTTTTAAAACACATTTCACCCTTTTCACCTCCCTTAAATTTCGAATTTAAAAAAAATTCCTTTCTTGGTGGGTGCCTACGGGCTAAGGGGAAGCTACATTCAAAATTTCATGATTCTAGGTTCAGCGATTTGGGCTGGGCGTTGATCAATGTGTCAGTGAGTGAGTGAGTGTGTGGTATTTCGCTTTTATGTATACAAATATTAAATGTTGACATAATATACACACTTTAAAAATGTAATTTTCGTGTTTTAAGGTTTCGTTTCGTTCTGAACATGGTCTTTCCAAAATGGTTTAGAAAGTTTCAGACACGTGTTCAGAACCATATATCAAACATTAAATACTGCTTCATACTGTAATTGCCTGTTTTCATCGATTTTATAAAGGCAAATTGAATCTTGCTAGGCATTCTTTCAGCTGCGGGTATACGTAATTGTGTAGTTGAATGAATCTATAACTAACTATGTGTGTAATCTGAAAGTCTTAGCGTGTGCAAATACTGTGCGACATGACCCCATACCACAATGTACCACTTAAACAGAAACAGCTTTGTAATATTGTAGGCGTAGTCTTGAATAAATCGTTAATGCGACACGAATGCAGGAAATGTTGTCTAGTTATTCTGTGTCATGCAGCATGATACGTCACACACTTTCAGGGTAATTAACAGAACTAGGTGTTTGGTTTAGTTCTTCTTAAATGGTTGTGTAGAGTACGGGAGAATCAGCACGTGGCCGCTGCAAAGGAAAGTCGTCTCCACGTTACTGTAGATCGTTCTGTCGTAATACTTGGGTGCATTAGTGTCCGAAAATGAGTACTATGAATGTGAAATGGTTCGGAATCACCGCAATAACTTAAAAGGATTATGGTGATTTCATGAATGCCTTGCAGAGGAAATGAAAACATTTCCTTCAAAATAACACCACCCAAGCCACCTTAACACAGTTTTCGTCAAACATGAAATATTCAAAAACATATGTTGATTTTATCAACTAGTAAAATGCGTCAAATATCTCGCAGATAGACTGCTACTCGATATAAAGGAAGCGAATTTCCCTACTGTTCTGTGAAACCACAGAAAAGCTACTCGATATAAAGGAAGCGAACTTCTCCACTGTTCTGTGAACCCACAGTAAAAGCGGTTTGTTATCCGTTAACAGCAACAGTAGCCTACGTAAAATTAATCTTGACTTCTCAGCTGTTGCAGTCTACCAACGACAAGGAGTGTTTTAATAGGCGTTTTATTCACCAAAGCTAACAATCAAAGTAAACTGCAAAGTGTTTTTTTATCTGTCTGTTTGAATAATTAGACCGGCCGCCTCTGGCCACTCTCATCGAGGATGTCTTTGTCAGGACTGTTGGGCCGATTGCACAGTCATATTGAGAAAAATATAAGGCCTCTGTGAGTGAAATGTGAGAAACTTTCATTGCAGGGACAAAAAGTGATGCAAAAACTGAGGAATTCTTAAGGTATCTTCAGACATTCTTTAAGATTTTCTTAAGCTGGAAGTCAATCATGGCGGTCGTAAATAAAGGTTAGAATGCCACATGGGAGAGAGTAGAATTCTTATTTTCAAATAGTTGGTAATATTTAGGAGGAACATATCCACGATGGAAAGGAAATACCGCACTGATATATACGACATAATTTATATTCGTTGCACATTTTTATACGAAAGCGATGTCGTGTTTTTTAATAACACTTTTAATTTCAAACGAAATAGCTATGATACAATACTATAATTGTTATTGTTTTTTTTTTTTTTTTTTTTTTTTTTATTTACAGTATGTGATACGCTAAATAAAAATTTTCAAATCGCGATAATGTAAGTTTTGTGTGTTACAAATGGTAAATAGTATACATTTTAGTTCAATTCGCAAGTCGATGCATGAAGAGAAATTATTATGCTCGCGAATATTGTGGTAACACTGCACCTCAACTGAGATATCTTAGTTTCCTGACTCTGCAATGCAAACGAAAAAGTCTCTGATTTTACTCATGTTCTCCTTAATTTAGTCTTTTTACCTCACGATTTTTCTCACATGACTCTGCAATCAACTTTTACTATTTGGAAGTGTCATATTCTATTTTCATCTTACGTTACGCTCCTGACATTACGGCACAGAAAATTAGCGATAAATGTCGTTCACTGTAAGCTTCGCTTAGCACTGTCAGGTACACACGCTGCTCTTCCTATGCCCTCACTGAGGTATATTCGTTCAACATATGACCTCATGGCATAAATTTGAGTGGTTTTGTGTATTTATAACAGGAATTCATCTAACAACTTATCAGCACTATGAAGGATCACTACTGTTGGCCTACTTAAAGGGTTCCATTTCAACGAGTAAATGTACATCACTGAAATGTCCGAAGGCACTATCCACAATGGTTTAACTATCGATGTCTGCGTGTAATGACATTTTTGGCAAGCTCCAGCTTAAATACATGTTTGCTTGTACTTTTCGAATGGATATTCACGGACAAAATAAGTATCATTGCATAACAGTGTTGGCTTAAACCTGGTATTCGCATATAAATTTCATGACCAGTTGTACGTCAAACATATTAGCGCATGTCAAGTCTGTTCAAATGAATAACATCTCCTGTGAAAGACAGGATGGACACGTATATTTATTATACCTAAATTTAGCGTACTGCCAAATTCGCAAAAATAAACTGGTGTTCCTGCGTATAGGAAACATCTTGCAAGCTCAGTGTGTTTTTTGTTTAATAGAAAGTATGCATTATCTCGATTTGGGTGTGTCTACGACAGCTCTCTGTAGTCACTAGTCCTTGTGCTACATTGTAATACTCTCAAGACATAACTGAACGGGGAGCATTTAATTATTACTTTCGTATTACATATTAATTTAAAATGCAAGCGATTTAACCATTGTTTTATATTAAACATTGAACTTATATAGCGTGATTTTTTTCATCGATTTGTAAATGCTTCATCTTACAAGATAAGCTGGTCCTTGCGTTCATTGTTAGGCGTCAACGAATAGTTTACTCAACTACGAGCTTTCTTCACATGGTTCTGCAGCTGGAATTGGCGCTAGTGTGGGACGCTTCCCCTTATGTCTTACAATAATTGTTCAGTATAACTTCCGTCAAGAAAAGCAATAACTCTATCTCTTGTCTTTGTTGGACTACAAGGAAAAAATCTAAATTTTTAATTCACGGGAAGAACTGAAGAATCATAATGCTTGCTACATTCTTTGGTATTTCACACAGTACAGTGTTACCCTGGGATACCCATTAGTTTGTAAAATATTTGCATACCTGTACGTCAGATTTAAAATATGACGTAATTCTACAAGCATTTTTTTTCTCTTACTGGTACCCATACAACTCTTAAATATTGCGTCAAGCACACTAAATGTTGGCTGATGTAACTGTGGTCATTACTGTAATCAAAACTATGTGAAATGTTAGACGAAACAACCTGTGTGGTTCTTTTAGTAATTCTTTGCAGTATATGTAGTCGTAATTTTCTTATAAGAGTGTCGTACAGAAATTATAACCCGTGTCTGTAAACTGCAAAGTGCAGGAGAAACTTATTTCACATAGGCCTGCTTGTGAAGTTTACTAAATACGAATGCCAACAGTACAAAATGCATTCGCCACAGCATCGAAGACAGAGGTAAACTTACAGAGAAAGAGACTGCTTTTGTGTAATCAAGAAGATGTATGCTTTAAAAATATAGGTATAAGTTGTCATTAATTGGGCAAAGGCGGCCGAACAGTCAGCCCACTCGCCTCTCACCATGGCGATTCGGGTTCGATACCCGGATTTTCGCATGTGAGAATCGTGCCAGGCGACATTGCTGGTTGATTGGTTTCCTCGGGGGTCTCCCGTTTCTCCACCCCTCTCATTCCGACGCCCACCACATTGTACGGCGTCGGTCTACGTCTTTCTACGGGGTAAACAGATGCCTACGGACGTCCAGTTGTAAGTCTGCTTTCGGTGTGCGGTATCGTAGTCCTTGAGAACCGTCCTAACGATATTTTCATTTTCGTTGATATTAATTTTAAACTAAACGTGAGCTCACACCCGCTCACCGATGTTTATAACACTGGGCGAAGTGACGCGGTAGTAGCACGCGGGACTCGCCATAGTTATAATCCGCGCTCGATTCTCTGTCCTGCGGTCTTCATTTCCCTTTTCTGTTTTATGTCTTTCAGAAACTCAACTGTGCGAATTCTAGGATTGTTACTTAATACCAGCTACTGCCGCTTAGTAATAGTTCTGGATTATCTGAACCACTGACGTCATTTTCAATAAATTAGCTCACAAGAAAAGTATTTTTTATATTTTCTTTAGTTAAAGCAGTCGTTTCGATTAAGAAAATACTGGCTAAAAATAACACTGCGGTGATTTTTTTATGCTATTTCGAGGCAAGAATGTTTTTTTTCTTTTTGTGAATATAACATTAAAACCCACATAAAAATATACAATTTTGTTTCGATTTTTTTTGGTAATTTGAAAATAGTCTTGCCTAAACGAAAATGATCGTATTTGCTTGCACGTGAAAAGCCCTATATTATAAGCAGCTTGTTGTGTACACGACCATACTAAATGCTTAATAACTGATTGTGATTGTTAATATAGATGTTTGCAATACCAAACAACATTAATTGGTGGACATTGTGGAAAGACTGTAATCTTCGATTTATATGTTGTATAGGAACGGTATTACTGCCACACAAATAACATAAAGTTTCAAGATTTATTACGTCGTTTTGAATATGTGAAACGGAATAGCTAAAATATTGTAAAAATAAACTAAATTTTAAATGTGATTTGTAGATATCAGCAGAATATTGTGATCAATGTTCTGCAATGGAAAATGTGCGCAATGTTTTGCTTACTTATTCACTCACATTGTAAAAATCTTTTAAAGAGACTTATCTTTTTAAGAATAATGTATAAATGTTAAGTGAACGTCATAAGATTCCGTGATACAAAAATGTATCTGTGACACATAAATTAGTACCTATATAAAGCTTCGAGTACTTTTGATCAGTTATAATTTCTCTACAAAATTAAAACATTTATTATATACAGGCACTGAGTTTAGGTCGTGTTAAAATGGTAGAATATTTTCATATTCCATAACACACCATTAGCTTACTTTTAACAACAGCCTAAACAACACAATATAAAAAAAGAATCAATTTTTCCCGCAAGAATCACACCAAACGGCTAACAAAAATGTGTGTATAATATTTCTATTAAGACAATGTTTTGTATGTTTCATAAAAAATATTTAAAAAAACATTGATCCGCCTTCTCCATTGCCTTCAACATCTCTTGTACAGGTAGGTTCACCGTAACATAAACTGTAGCCCTGAAGAAGCACGTAGATAACTTATATTGGTCGTGCTACAAACACGCCTTTCAACAGGTAGCAAGTATCCGGCAAATATTTTCTTTCGTGAGCTTGTTAAAACTCTGATCGCTTTAAGCTTCTTCCTTTTTTTCCTGTTAATGATCCAGCCACGTGGGTATTTGCGATGGTCTCGTCGAGTCCAGACGAAGTTCGCCAAGTTACGTATAACTACATCAAAGGTTCTTCATCTGCGATGGATCGTTACTTCAGCGTGAGGCGGAAAAACTCCATGATGAAGGGTAAACAAGAAAACATCGAGTTCCTTTTAGCAAGGCCTGCCCTAAAAATTTCAATTAAGAAAATTAAATGGTTCTGCCATATCGGTAAGTAGTTCGGTGTTATGGCGTTAAAACTCAATAATGTAACTATGCCCTGCTTTCATTTGGCAAATGAAAAATATTCAGTTTTACTTGGTTTACAACAGCATTTTGATGTGTGGATTTGTTATAAAGGGCAGTTACAAACTTCTCGACTGCAGTATATCACTGTGTATTTTAGTATTGTTGCAAGTTATCTGCCTGGACACAGCCAGGTTCAACTAGAATGGAGGGCTTCATAAATAAATATAGGACATTCTTATGGGGTATAGAACGGTACGATACCGAGTGAGTGAGAGATTTTGGTCAGCGCTTAACATCGAGGTCTTTAGCGGTGGTGAGGGATGACATGATGTGAGTATGGAGCAGCGCCGGAATGAACGGGCGGGGGAAACGGGAGATCTCCGAGAAACCCGCCGACCAGTGGTGTCGTCCGTAACGATTCCCACAAGCGAAAATCCGGGGACCGACCCCGTGAGAGATTTTAGGCCTGACCTCTCGGCCCCCTTGGTACGATGTAGAGCGGACGACTGGAATGACTGGAACAATCAATCGCCAATAAAATCTGAACTACTCGTCAAAATTCGATGGTATTTTTACGAGTACATATTTTATCAGCGGACGTTTATTTATATAACACTATGCGGTAGTATGCTTTACTTTCGAGTAAAGAATTGAAAACTGTTTTTAGAAAAATAAGAACGTGAAACTACTAAATCTAAAAAAATTGGAAACTGTCATTATTATAATTTTTATGTTATAATATATAAGCCTCTATAGTAACCTAATATAAAAAAAATACTCGCGTTTTGATTTTTAAATAATGTTACTATCCGTAAATCTGTGGTGTGAGATTTACGGATGTTAAAATTATTTTCAAATGATAAAGCGAGTATTTTTGACATCTCTAGGAGGCCCTACTAACGAGAAACTAGCTGTTAAGTAGAACAATGTCAATTCTCACAAATGCCTTTTGATGTATATTTTATATTACTGACTTATACATGATCTGCTACCGTAGTTATATATTATTTTTAGACGTGTGCTGGCAAGGAAGTCGGACACAAAATATAGTCAAGAAGACACCTTTTTCTGCTCGTGTAGAGCTTACATTACAAAATCATTATTAATACCCAGAGAAAGAGCTGTTAACTAAAAACAATTAATTTAAGGCAGAGTGAATTACAAAATTTATTATTAGCTAAAATATTAGGCATTTAAAATAAACTGTGCGAGACATTGAATAACAAAATGCCTATTTGGCAGTTATTTGATATCGTAAACAGGGCCGTGCAAAATTTTTTAAATAATAATATTTCCCTAGAGTACGCCTGCCAGTCTAAGTATTTTAAAATAAAACATTATGTTAAACATAGATAAATCGATAGATTAGTTCTAATAAAAATAATACATACATAAATATTGATTGTCTGTGATAACGCAACGTAGTGGCGTAGAACTTAGCTTTAGCTAAAACGTAGAACGTAGCGATGAGGATATGTCCAGAGAAAGGACACGTTTCAAGAATCATGTGACGGCTACATCGGCTGAACATAGATATTAATAGATTTAGGCCGTTGAAATTGAATTACTTGAACCTGAACTTGAGTTACTTGAAGTTTGCTGAATAGACATTTGATAGCACTTGAGTTGAACCTGTGTTGAATACATTACTTGAAGTACCGTAAAACTCGGTGATTATAAACACTGGGGTGAATATAAACACAATTTTAAAGCTGAAATTTCGGTATTAATTCTGTTTTAAAAATGCTCTTTATAGGTAAGCAACTTAAAACAGTTTACAAACAGTATTTTTATAGTGATTATATTTTTTTAAGCAGAAGATGTCAGCTATGAATTTATTTCTGACTTTGTTACTATTTACCCCAATGTTTCTAATCACCCCATTTTACTGTATTGTTGAATTATCATTAAACTATTGGGCCTTTTGTTGAAATATTAGCTGAACTATGGTTGAACCCTCCACTGAAACAAATAAAAGGGAAATAGAGAATTAATTAATGTTTTTAGTGAACAAACAAGGGCGTAACACGCGGACGCGGTGGGAAGAGTTACCTATGGAGGGTAGACCTGATGGCTTGCGTCTTGAAGTAGCGTACGTCGACAGTAAAAGAAAAATGCTTGAGAACTCACCCAATTAGTATTTAAAACAAAACTATCACTACATGACGTTAAAGAAATTACGAAATTTCATGGGAACTGGGTCCCGAAGGCTAACATCTCCCGAAACACAGGGGCAACGCGGAGGGACGTCATTTTTCTTCAGTCGAGGTATTCAGAATGCCGGTAAAAGTAACGCACTACAGTAGGTGCGGTGACACTAATTATTTCAGTACGCCACCAGGAGATGTTGCGCGGATGCCCTAAACAGCCAATGAGTGCACAGATAAGCAGAGGTGCACAGGATTCAGCGCCAAAGACACTGTCCATAGGTTAGTGGTGCGGGGCTCTACCACTGCGAGAAAGTGTCTACAAGAATGTATGGTATTTCCAATGGGTAGTACATATTACAAGGTGACACTGGTCGCGGTGGCTAGGCTAGACCATGAAGGGGCGTGTGTTCGCTTGCCTGGACTGGGACGTTAAAATCAAATGTAAAACAGCTAGCAGAAAAATATTACATGAAAATGAATAATCATAATATCTTTCAATTAATAATAAAGGTTAAATTCAGTTAACAAATCACTCTCGTATTAAAAATAATAAAACATGTGCCGGAAAATTACAAATAAAAATAGTGTACAGCTAATAAAACGCCACACAATAACATCTCTTGAGTAGTGTTGTAACGAGATCGTCACAGTTTCTAAAGTTTGTTTATATAATTTGATGATCAAATGAACTGAGAAAGACTTTGTTAGAAAAAAAACATAAGAAGTTTTAGTGTTTTGACAGCTCCCACCTTAATAATATAATTTTTGTTCAACTTAATTAATTTAATATTATTATTGTTTTGTGTTAAATTGAGAAAATCTCTCACTCATAGTTATTTATAGTTACTTCCAATTATTTATCATAGACGTTAAATTATCTAGAATCTACGTGAGATTGTAATTGAATTACTGAAAACGCTCATATAACTTTTCTTCATTGAAAATATTGCAAATATTTTATGAGTATGTTAATATTACCAAATTTTTGCACAATTGTTTTTTTTTTATATTTTTCTTAATTTATTCCAACATCTGGTTAATATTTTAATGTGAATCTGAAATATATGTTTAAAATTTTAATTACCGTACGATTGTACATAGTATAAGTCTAATTCTTTTTACTTTGTAAGTAAAGAGTACTTATCTACTCCAGAGACGTTTCTCTGAGCAGATTACCTCTTTTGTTTATTGGTGTCCAAGGCAACGGCTCCCGATTTGAAAGAAAACATAGATATGCTATGTGAAAAGAGGAAGTAGAGAGAGTTCCCAGAATTTCGATGGTAGAAGCATGCGGTAGAATCGGCCCAGCAGCAAAATGCATCATTTAATTTCTACCGTCGATCTAAGGTTAGGTCAGGGAACTTGTTAGATACATGATAGTACGTCTGTCATTTTTAGGCCATTTTAAGAGGCTCACATCAGTAGAAATATTTAGGCTAAATTTGAAGTCATATGAAGACGCCGAGAACTTCAGATCTACATTGCAAGAATAGACATTTTGAATACCTATGCCTCTAGCGTCCCTATGCATAATCATCTTGTGGACAAGGCCGACCACTTCAAATATTGACTTGGATAATTCCACCAAAATTTATTTTACTGAATATACGTTTACAAAATTTAAATGAAATCTTAAAATTTTATTCCATTAGAGTTTGGTGTGCCTAATCTTTGTCAACGAACTCAAACCCAGTGGTCCTGAGTTAAAAGTTATGTTCCACGACTTAGCACTATATATAATAGAACCTAAATTTTAATTTTACCCCTAGCCGAGGAACTTTGATTGAACCTAGTATCAATATTTAACCAAACTCAATATCTTCTCTACTTTACGGTTAATTGTGCCTAAACTATGTGTTTGACCTAGGGTGAGAGATTTTAGAAAAAATAAAATAAATTTTTTATATACTTCATTAACCTCAATAAAGTGCACTATATCAAATTGAGATGCCGTGTCTATGTTTTGGTGATGAATCTACAAGAACCTACATTTTGGTAAGAAAAGTGCCTCCTGCAAACATTAATTAAACTTACTAATTATTCTATACTCAACTCACCTTATTTATCGTCGCACAAATTTTGGATACTACTACTATTACAGTAAAGCAAAAATCAATCAACACAACATCTACACACAAGAAATATTGCAGTGTGAAAGAGATGTTCAACTGTACTGAATGTTTAAATGCGCGAAGCTATATGCCATAGTGGTATAGTTATTGATATATTGTATATGTGTGTGTGTTTACTTTTTCCTTTTTAATGATCTTAAATGAATTGATAATAATAATACAGACAATGATTTTATCCGTGACTGTGTAATATAACGACAGTGTTCGTGATTTACATAAAATGCCTATTTTGTCATGTAACAATTGATAGTAAACTTTGTGTGTGAGTGTGGTGTGTGTGCATGTGTGTGTTTCAGGTTACTGAAAGGACATAATGATGGATATCGATGTTGTTGGCCTGATAAAGAATGTAAATTGTGCCATAACGCAGGAAGCCGATCCCGGCCTTGGTATTATCTGCCAAAAGGAGACCGGTGAAACAGTAACTTCTGCTTTATGATTAAGGCGAGTTAAATTAATCTTGCTAATGAACTGGAAAGAGTAGTACAAGTAAACGACCCAAAGTTTCCCATTTGGTTAACTTAGTGACATGTGTATTCATTGTTGATGTCTTAGGATATGCAATAAAAGATAAAAAAAAATCATATTGTTTTGGTGACTTACCTTCTGCATTTTTGGAGTACATTTACAAGTTGACTGGAGGTAACCCAAAGCGAAATGACTTTGTGTTTGACTCGTATGTAGATATGTCACCCAAAAGTTATGAGAGGCTTCGAAGAGGTACGGAAGGTTCTATTGAAATCCACCAAATGGGAATCACCACAAGACTTCCTGTGAAAATGGAAATGTTTGGCCATCATCAGGGAACGAAATCAAATTTCAAGAGTTCCTACGCGCGTTTATACTTCAAAACAACTGTATGAAGAGGCATAACACTAAAGAGTAATGTAGTGCAACTACTGGAGTTAATACGACAGTGTGTGTATCAAAGAACAGTGACTCCGAAATCGTTACGCATGAAGAACTGTCTTATTCACACTTGGAAGAAGCTGATTTACTAGTAATGACACACATTTTCCATGCTACTACAGCAGGAAGTTCAAAATGTGTCATTTTATCATCTGACACAGATATTATGGTGTTTTGGTACGCTATCACTTTGAGATTTTCTCCTCAGTTGATTGGAAAGAACTTTGGATGCGGCTTGAGGTTGACAGTACTACAAGATTTGTCCCGTTGCGTACACTCGCTGACCGCAATGGCAGTGATTTGTGTTCCTTACCACCTGCATTACACATACTTACTAGCTGTGACTACACCAGCAAATTTGGGACCAAACATGCTGCTATTTCCAGCAGGCCAGCAGCTTTTCTCACAAACGTGTGGGTCCTGTCTGAAGATAACCTAGAAAGCATATTAGCTGATGCCGAAAAAATGCTGGTAAATGTTATTAAAAGAGGATCTTCATGTAGTACTACGGACGAACTCAGATACTGCTTCTTCCATAACAGAACTTCTCTTGAGAATTTGCCACCAACGAGCTGGCTTACCCACCAGCATATATTGCGAGCCTTCTTATGCACAAACATTCAAATTAACTGTCTCAATAAAGACCTTATTCAGCTTTCCCTTTATGGTTATATCGATTGTGGAGATTTCCTAGAGCCAGTGAATGAGTACAAATTATATTCAGATGATCTTATTGAAGGGTGCAATTGTTCGAAATGTGCCAGAAACACACGTGTGTAAAGCTGAAATAGCATGTTCATTCTGCAAACGTCGGAGTGTTATTTAAGTACACCATCGTGATTCATTTTGACTGATATGATTCACTAACAAACTGGAATTGTAAACAGTATTTTATTGAGATACATTTATAATATGTTTCTTCTTGTCAAATTGATATTTCACTTTTGGTTCAGAACTTGGAATTATGCTCAACAGTTTGTTGCTCGATAGTAGTGGTGCATCCTATAGGTAATAATATTTAGTTATTTTCATCCTTGTAAAATTGGAACACATTTTGTCAAATGTTTTTTGTATAGTGCATAATTCCAGAGTACCAACCACTTTTTTAATAACGGAAAACAAAACGGCATAGTTAAACGTTGTTGGAAAATTGCGTATAACTCGAAAATGAGGTGCGAAATCGTTTTCTCTCACTTGATACAAAATTGTAATTTGTAGTATGACAAATACAAAACATTTGACTTTTAGTTCTGTAAAGGGAACCGTTACCAAGTAATAAGAGCAAATTTGCTATTGTGCGTTTCCAATATCCTTCATTTACAAAATGGCGGATCCCGGGATTATGTCCATGTTACCAGACTGCCACCCTCATTTAAATTTATCAGAGCAATACTATGAACGTGCCCCAAGTGGTTGATTTTCTGGACTAAAAATGTACACGAAACCCCCCTCAGCAACTGAACAAGGAATACAAAATAATTACATCCACCCGCACAAAGAAACACGTTGCGTAACCACATACAAAAATTAGATAACTATAAATCAGTACAGTATGCACATAAACAGGAAAAAAGTTACAGAGGTCATAAAGGACACATGACTTAAAATTTTAAAAATTACAGAATTTTTGAAATAACATTAGGTTTCGCCTACAATTATTTTTTAAACGATATTGAAGGTTTATATTATTTCTTCCGAATGGATCAATGTTTCCTTAAAATTCGATGGAGTTGCTGATAAACCATCTGGTCAAATCACACATTTTATAATGTGTTACGAAAATAGCATGGAGTCATTTAAGAGTACATTGGGGCGCTAATCCGGACTTTACTTAAATGTTTTAGAGCTGTGATACTTTGCAGAAAACAGATACAAACACAGCATCAATGGATTTCATTATTTGGTTCAGTGTCTGCGTGGTTTCTTCATATCCAAAGACTTCAGATTCTTTCTTAAAATGTTTTTTAATGTACCTGAAGAGTTTTTTTACTTCATTTCCTGAAGATTTTTTTTTTTTGTATTTATAACGACAATAATAATAGCGGAAGAGGACAGTGACCATGAAACTCTAAACGCAGTTTGTAACTAATCGCATGTAGAAGTCATTGAGGACAGCGAGGAGCGGGGCGAGACAGGAGTGCCCTCAGATAACACACGGACAATGGCAACGTCCGCTCTGATAACACACGAACAATGGCAACGTCCGCTCAGATAATACATGAGCAATGACAACGCCCGCCATGTTTCTCACATACGGAAAGTCGGGGCCTGAACACATGGAAACAGCTTTTGTGAGAGGCGAGTCTTCCGGCTATTTGCGTCAACAGCGGCGCATTTCATTAAAATCTCATAATAAATAAGGATAGTAATGTAATGGTAAAATGAACCGGACTGATCTGAGCAAATATGTTTATATTATCTGCAATGTCTCCTATCACCCCTCAAATACCATTCTGAATTTGGCAAATTATAAATGCAATTTACAAACTAGGAATTTCGTTCAACATTCATTTCAGAATTTTTACGGTATTTTAAAATCATTTCAGATATCAATGAGAACAGTATTGGAAATAAATTAATAGTAAAAGCAATATAAAACTATCTTTCATTTAATTGATCTATAATAAAAAATTAACTTTAAAGTAAATCAAAACCATCAATTTATTACATTACACTATTTACATGATACACAAGCTTGTAACAAGATTTACCTATTTTACATAAAACATATTATTTCTTTCTTAGAATTAAATATGTGAAGATCAATTTACATATTGTATTCTTGCTTATTTTCACAGATAAATCTCGCGACAAGCTTTATGTCATATAAATTGTATAATGTAATACATTGATATATTTGACTTAATTATAGTTTATTATCTTATCATAAAATAATTTAAACAAAAGCATTTTTTAATGTTTCACAATTAATTATTTTTAATTTTTAGTTATTTATTTTTCATGCTGTTTCCACGAGTACCAAATAAATATCCGTTGAACCTTCCAAGGGGAACGTTCAGGCCAATAAATTATATTTGTAAACTCTATTGCAACAAACACTTAAAAATCTAATATGTAACATGGTTCGCCCTGGTGCCCTGAGGTGGTACATTCACGTCATGTTTGATACACCTTGATGCCACTCAGTCCGCGGCACGGCCTCACCTTGACTTGGGTGTTAGAGGTATGCGCCACTATTTCACCTTGAAGCTTACTTGTACCTAACGAAACACAGTTCCGGGTTAGATTTTGATATTTTTCACCACTGCTAGAATTAGCCCAGCGTGTATGTCGATATTAGTTAAGACACGACCACGCTGAGTCTTACCGTTTAGCCGGGTAGTAGTACACCATCTACTCGAAGAACTGAACGAGGACGTCATTTTATTCGAATTCTTCTCAGCAAATCCTTTCTTTTGATACCCATATTATGGAAGTGCATAAAAAATAACTAATCCGCAATCTTGGTCTGTCCGCCGTATTTGGATTTAAAATAACGTCACTTAGCTAACCATCCATTGTCATCCAAACTAAACATGTATGCAAAATTTCATCTCAATCGGTTGAGTATAACTGCTTTATAATGCAGTTGCAAGATTTAACGCAAACAAACATTGCAAGTTAAATAAAATCTTGTAAAAGAATTCGTGCTCTGGTTCACAAGTTACTGTGTAGGTACTGTGTATGTGTGCGGTTCTGTGATAGAAACATATAATTGCAGTAATATACCCCTTTGCTTGTATTTTTCCTGCCAGTAATTGATGTTTCATTACGAAACGTGCGAACGTTTATTATTCCAGTCAATTTGAGTGATTTGATGTCTACGTGGCTTAATTAAATTTTGCACGCCTGAATGTGCCAAAGTTATTGATATCTGATTCACAATTCTGCATATAACTTTATTGTTCATCTAAAGTGGACTTTTATTGGGAAATTTACTCCGTTATTGGTTGCCAGGCAAATATAACTACTGTTCTGAGTTGTGCTACCTCAGTGTACATGGAGCCAGTGAAGCGGCCACTGAGAATAATTTAGTGTAGTATAAAACACTTGCTTGTTTCCAGTCCATTCAACGTTTTTAAATACCTGCTCTTTCACGCCCAGCAAATTGCGTGCTTAAATTATCATTTTCAATAGCTTAAACTTTAAATTAGAATCGGTAAGTTTTAAGGGTTTTTCGGATATTTTACTGTTTTGCCAAAATTGGCTCGTAAAACAAGTTGAAAAAAGCACATTCTTTTACACGTTGGGTAACATTTTTTATTTCACTAGTTGATCAGCATATACGCTCTTAATCAATCCTAGATAACTTAAGTTAGATTCTGTAACCTCCTGTAATTATATATCAGCTTGATAACAATTTCGTTTGGTCGTTTATTTTAGTGATCTCTATGCCTGGATTGTTAGACTCACAGTAACGTGAGAAGTTTTATTTCACAAGAGGCAGCCATAAGAATAAGAGCTATCGTACGGCAAAAATTACAGACATAAACCAATTCTATTGGACAATAATTTCTTTATCCAATGTCACCATACATGAAATAATTCCTGAAAAATCGTCAGAAGTTACCACAAATGTTTCAAGTTACTCAACGTCGGTAGGTACACTTTGATGTAGATTATGTACGAACAGTACCCATTCTCCATTTGTAAGATTTTAAATTTTACTGATTTTCAGTATTATTGCTGTTAAATAGACTGACTTTTAATAAACATACTGTATATACAAAAAAAAAATTTCCATTGTATTATAGGATTGTTCTGAAATATGGTTATAATGTCCAGTGAATGTTTTGAATGGCTTGTAGATATTTCTAAATAATATTGTAGCAATTTATATCGAGACGGACGGTAAATTTTTAATTGCATAGGTTTAGATAATATAAATAAATATAGCTATTTCAGGATTTAAGAACAGTAGGAATTATTCAAATATGTCCACAGTAGCTGCTCAGCGATAGTTTTTAACGACTCCTGATAAACAGCCGATTCAAAAGATTTAGTCGTTTTGCAGAGCAAACACTTACTTGGGGGATAATGAATACCTTAAAATATATTAAATACGTTCGTTAAGAGTAAACGACCAAGGCCTCAAGATGGCGTTGATTAGAAAGAGAAAAATCCTTCCAATGGACATATCGTGGTTCAACAGTAGCACTGAATTCGTGACACGAGATGGCGTCTAGTTCTCTTCAACTTGTCAACATGCACTAAAAAGTCTCATCGCCTCGTGTGCTGAAATATAGAATCCCCCCTCCCGCGGCCATCTTGCGTAGACATGAAATGCACACGCGTGGAAGAACCATTGTTACTCCCGTATCTCATGCATACCGTCAGCGTAAATTTCACCTTAGGCGGTAACTATCTCTGCAGGGGATATTGGAAAACTGGTGCACCGGTACAAGTTTCTCAGTCTTCATGGTGATTATGTTGAAACATAGCTTAAAGATGTACATACGTATTCATGTTCTTTACAGCCCATTGAAGGTAAAAAGAATTACCCTTCGGTTGGTTACATACGTACCGAAAAGTAAAAAGAACCATTTAAAACTAATGGTCGGAACAGAAAGTATGCAATCAAACTGAGACGCCAAAATAAATAAAACAATAGGTTAACAATGTACACGAAATAATTTTTCTTTCATCGAAAATTCGTGATGATAGTTGCTATCAAATACCAAATCTCCAGACCCAATGGACGAAAGAAGACATTTTCGAACGCGTCTGTGAGAATGAAACCGTATGTAAGAAATTGTAACAAGTGAACACTTTAAACGCCACTTTGGAAGGTATGTTCCAAGTACGTTAAAGGTTAGTCAGTACAAATTTATTCTGCTCAACAATGATGTATTGTACCCACGGAATCATTTCAACAAAACACTAACTGCATACTGATACATGCTGGGGCTAGGTACGTTTAGAGGTATTTGATTAAAAAAAAGAAAATTAATAAAGCTAATATAGTTTATTTACAACTATCTATACAAAAAAACTATGTTTATAATGTTTTATCACAATAGATGACAAACAAAACAAAGAACTACTATTTACATACAGGTTATAAAATCTAAATAATACATATACATAAGTTCTTTGCATATGGAAAGTCTTGCCAGTCACTCACAATGGTGGACCCAATGAAAGAATTCCGATGAATCTTATGTGGCCTAGAAACACTTTCTTCCCACTACTTGCTGCAGTCCAACTCGCCGGACGCCCTCGAATACTCGTCGCAACCTAATACTTGTTGCCACTAGTCACTATCACTTGAACTCGTACCAGGCCCCTGCCAGCCATAAAATCTATTTCTTCTGCCGCAGCTCTCCCTTGTATACTCACTCTAACATCTCGAATTCTCTCGGCATGTCTCTGATCTCCAACCTCCTGAAAAGGCGTCGCTTCCATATCAAGCACCACCCCGAAGATAAAGAATGAACAGGAACACTCCAGACCACGATAGCTCCTTCTGTTATCCGATATTGGGTGCAGGTGGTCGCCACCGCACATGGGCGGCACAATGTACGTCGAACCTCTTTGTTATTGCCGCGCCTATATCAGCTTACACTGCTCTCTTATTACCGCGGCGTGCAGGTTGTTATCGTGGAGTCACTCAAGATAATACAAACCATTCAGCGCACAAGGAGGTCTTTTAGCTCTGCCGCCACTGTATCGTATTTGGCCGCTCCACCAGACAGCCACGGCGCCATGAAGTGTGTGGGAATGGGGGGGGGGGGGTGTCCTAGCTCCACCGCCACTGTTACTGTATCGTACTACACCACCCAGCCAGACAGTCGCGACTCGCAACAATACTATTACTAGAACCACGATTTTATGGCGAAAAGATTTTTGCATTAATTGGTTTCAGTGCCTTATGTGCAAATGTGCAGCTCTGCTTGATGCTCAGTAATTGGATGTTTTAACTCTCACTTGTCTTGGGTTTCTACTGGCAAATCACTTATATGTGGTGCCACAATCATCTTACTCTGACTGGCGCAGTCAAGTGGGAGACCAGTCTGAACAAAGAAACGCTACTAATGACCATGAAACAGAACTGCCGATGGCACTTAAGGCATTGAAACAAAATTGTGCAACAATCTTTTCCTGACAAAATCGTAGCTCTTACTACTACGCTTCCGACATGGGATTTGTTTGCATTGAGTACCTGGGTACATTGACCTTGTAATACACAAAATGATTTGCCGATACCGACATGCCACGTACAACAAACCAGTAGCTATACAAATGTTTCACCACCCAACCTTTCGTTGTGATACCCGCAAAATGCAGATATTAATAAACGAGGATAACCGTAGCCTGTTGCTGCAAAACAGCGAAACTAAGGCCGCGAGTGACACGAATAAAATAAAACGACACGCTGGATCAGTGTATGTGTACGTTAGCAGTGGTGAAATCCAGAATGTGATACGACCCGGAGAGCGAATTTTTTTCTAATGGAAACTAACTTAATTGTCAACAGCTCAAATTAATTTTTTGCAGCAAACAAAACAAGTGAATCGTTTGTCATGGACGCACTGACTGTTCGGGTTGCCACCATGGCCAACAGGAGTGCTCCACATTTTACTGTCACAAAATTCTTACACTACTTACATCTTGACACATCCATTAAAATACACCTCACATTTTCATCTCCATCAATCACAGCTCCCAGCACCTGGCTGGATCTGCCAGTGACGAAAGTCTCTTCATCTGCTTGTTGCTTCCCAACACATCCCCACCTGCACTCCATTCTAGTCTTACCCTCTTCTTTGCACACAACTTATCCATCAGCCTTCCTAGTGGTGTCTTTCCTCTCATATACAATTCGTGCATTCTTCTTGTAAGCATTGCGTCTTCCATCCTTGGTCATGTCCATCCTCAACTTCCTCCTCTCTATCCCTACTTGCAAAGGTTCTTAATTACTTTTCTCCCTGATTTTCTCATTTCGTGTTCTATCTATTTAGGGTATTCCTATCCTACACCTCAAAAATTCCATCACTTGCCTACATTTTGCTGATATATATTCTCTTCGTTACCCATGTTTCAGCGGCATACATCAGCACGTTAATGTAGTATGTCTGGTAAATCACTTTCTTCCTCCTGTGTAGAACATTCTTACTCCACACCAGACAACTCACCTGTTTCAGGAACACTTCTGCTTGTCTCACACTTTCACTTTTCTCTTTTATGTTGCCTTCAGTCACATCTACTACACTTCCCAAGTATTTAAAACGTTTCACCCTTTTTAATAGTTTTCCTTCCAGTTCTACTTTCATGTCCACTCCTCTCCCCAATTTATTTTCGATTTTCACATTATTCCACATTTCTTCTCAGTGAACCTCTTTCCGTACTCGTTTACCTTGTTTAGATCTCACATTCCACAACGATAACATACAGTGAATTTGACAATCGCGTAGCTTTGAGCAATTTTCACAAAGTATGTCATGCTCTGATATTTCATAGAATTCTTGTTTTGGCAGGGAATTGGTGTGATTTACAAATATTTTGTATTATTAATGAACTCTGTTTTCTTGTGAGTAATCGTGTCGACAATACTCGTATTAGTGATAATTTCAAGTATAATATTATGATGTACTGAAAATGGTCCCATATGTGTTACGAAAAACGTGTGTTACAACAAACACGAGCAATATTCTTAATAATCCCTGGTAGAGAAAAGATACAGTTTGTTTAAGTTGTCAACAAACCACAAAATAATGTAATGTTAAATCGTTCTTATAAGTAAGGATATAGATGTCGCAATTGCAAAGACTTGAAATGTTTGAAGGTGTGGGCAATTTAGTCGTGAACTGATTTAGGAAGGGCCACGAGAGACCAGCCATTGAGCTTAAGTTGTCCTACAATCAGTTAGACAAGATTTGGGTGGGGAGGTGAGCTGCTTGAGAGTATGTTACTAGAGACCCACAGATGAGCTAATGTTGACCCGCACACAGATTGCCAAATGTTGAGTTGTGACTTGCTGGAGAGCAGACAGCATGCTTGTGACAGTTGGTTTGACAGGATCACGCTGGCCGGCAGTATTTAGCTATATGTAAACCTTATCTAGTTGCATTCCGATCATTAAGGAAAACAATCCTTACATCTAGAAAAAGAAAAACCATGTTATATGAACGTAGGTCCATAAATGTACTATTTTTATTACAGTTCACAGTTTATGATTTATGGGAAAAAATGCGCAAGCTGGACCACGTTGCTGTGGAATGCCCACGCAGCTGTTATCAGAGGCGTATCTAGGGTATGGCAAGTAGGGCTTAAGCCATGGGCACCATCCCAGAAGGGGCGCCGTTTGCACTAATGATTTTTTTTTCTATTTTTAATTTTTATCAAATATATAAATATTGATTCAGAGAGACCTTAAAGAGATACATTAATGTAACCCATTGCATTTGTGTTTGTTGGATTACTGATACTGCAAGGGACTGAACAGACCAGCGCAACCTAACCCTCCTCTCCCTTCGTTCTCGTTGTTTCCCGCTGCGCTGCTCTGGTCTGTTCAGTTTACCTAATGTTTGTTTGCCATTCCGGACTGACCCAACATTCATCTGTTGTTCTTGTTCAGTGAATCTAAACTGTGGTGTTGTCTAGTGTTGTGACCAGTGAGTTTTGTTTCGTTGTGGTCAAACAGAAACATGCATGTCGTTGAGATCGTAGGGTGGGTGGTTTGTACACTTGTCCTACTACAATGACACGAACGCACTAATAATTGTTTCGTATTCGTAATAATTTTGTTTTACAAGAAAGCAAAAGAAGTTAAGATCTTAAAATATATTCTATGTAAATTTGTAGCTGATTCCGTTGTTGGTCACGTAAACATAAATTGATGAACGATGACCACTGTTTAAAAGGTAAATAATTACGTTTTAGTGCTACTGAATCTGAATATCTTTGTAGTATTCTCTTCTTGTTTTGATCAGCTGATCATTCATTTTAATTTTCATAATTGGACAGTGTTACGCCAATTAAGATTGTCATATGCAAATACTGCGGAAAATACAGTTCTTCAGCAAGCTTGAAAACCTGCATATTGTTGTGCCTAAATGGATAAAACAACAATAATTAAGAAATACTAACAAATAATTAACTGTAATTTAATTTAATGCTTTTTAGAAATTAACACTTGGTCTCTTGATTCAAAACAGCGTCCAATTGACAAAAAATTTGTGTTTTTGAAAGCCGTGAAAGCATTTAATCTCAAATCCGTTGGAGTGTTGAAGAAATAATTTATTATTATAAATTGTCTCCCCGTCTGCAGCTGGTTGCCGTCGCTTCAGTAGTGTAGTCGGCTATGTGCCGGTTTATGGTTGATAGTGTGCGAGAAGTCTTAACGAATCTTGGCTTGCATTTGTTATCCTTCACTTAGTTCGTTTCTGCAGTGAAAATGTAACAATGCAAGAAAATTATTTAAAAAAATTACCTTCTTGGTTCAGGATGTCTCAATTTACGATAAATCCAGTTTCTAGCACAAATAATTTTAGACCTACATAGTTTTCCCGTAATGACATGCTAAAGTCGAAATTTTCATTTTATGTGAGCATGATTTAGTCAAAAGCTTATTTACGTATTAAAACGGAATAATTCACAGTAAAACTACATGAACTGTTGTAAATGCTAAAACAAATTAAAACTCAGAACAATTGTATTTTAAAGAAATTGCTAAAATTTCAAGGAAATTGTCTAAAATCGAGTAATTTTTTCAGGTTCAAAAATATCATTGTTGGAATTTTATAAACTGATTTCATCAAAAACTTTGACATAAAGAATGCTTTTGTACACATTTTTATGTTATTAGGCTTTCATTTAATTTGTAACTAAGTCAGAAAGAATCTGACAATATAAGAATATAAACAAAAGCATCCTTTGTGTCCTCAATTATGTCGGCGCAGCAATTTCCTTAAAGCAAACGTTTTACAATACTGTTTCTGTAACAAGCCAGTAGCTCTCTTAAAAAAAAGCAAATCTTGATTCAACAATATTCTATGTAAGGTAGAAGGGAAAAAAAAAGGAGGGGGTGCTACTTTAGCACTTGCCATAGGCGACAGTGTAGCTAGATACGCCACTGGCTGTTATTGACAGTTAAATACCGGACCAGATTATTCATATAGCCTATAATTCGACGGTAGGTACCGTATGATGAACCATTCTGCAGTAAAATGACCCACGCTGTGTGTCATGAGATTTTCAGAACAAAAACGGAACGATCTCGAACCTAGGACTGTATAACGTTTTTTATTCTCTTATATGTGAAGAATGATCCCCCAAAAATATTTTCATGCAATTTAGATCAACCTTTATATTGAAAAACCTTGATGGCATTAGCGTTACTGATAGTGACGCAAAACCTCTCATTTATAAGCAATATCACCCGACCCTATAAATATTACACTTGGCCATTGTAACGAATCCTGAAATAAACCCGATGTCACATTACTGCGTGAATTTACGGGTACAAGAAAATTGTTTTATTCAACGAAATTATTTACTTTTTTATGTGACGTTTCTATACACAAAAACTTTCTACTAATTGTCTCATGTCATATTACTCAGTTAAATAACTCTTGGCCACTATTGTAGTAAACAAATATAAAAACTTAACAAAGACTACAACAGATAAGTAAAATTCCGTAAATGTGTAGGTCAGTATACTACCGCCGATAATTTGTGGAAATTAATGTAGCACGCTGATTTACCGAACCACATAGATAAAGTTGAATAATTTAATATAAACACTCAGCAAATTTTTAATAAATTTCTATAACAATTTTCTTAAACTAAAAAAATTGGTCGAGGAGATAGAGCGATGCACTAATTTCAAGCACACACAATAGGAAAGGATACATAAATTATTCGTATGACATAACTGTCATTGTAACAGTTACAAGGTAGTCGGTAGTTCATCTTCCCCTTGTTACTGCATTCTTAACAGATAAATTATATCACTGTATGGAGTGTACACAAAATATGTTCCAAAGGAAACTAAATTACAAAATGATAGACACATCATACACATTATCAAAATTTTACTTTTAAACCATCCAAAACATGTGTAAAACTCATATGGAAGTGTTCCAAATAAACGATACAATTAACGGTGACAAAAAGGTTTGAAAATAGCAACAACGACATCTGTTGTGCTGCAGATAAGTAAAGGACTCAAGGAAATCGAAGGAGCAGGACACCAAGGCATGTATAATGGAGGAGGCGAGCATTGTGGAGACCACACAGGCATGAATGTTGGACAAGGACGATACTGCTGATTACTCGATGGTCCTGCAGTTGGACAACGATGCGAGTGTATATCCGGCGGACATCTCGAGGGGATGATATAATTTGACAGGAAACTTGGTGAACAGGCCGATTGTGGTAATGGTGGAGGGACCCAGTTACGAGGATAAAGAGTATGTGACGCACACACAGAACACCACGGCGATTGAGGAATGCTGGACGGTAAAGGGTAATGTGGCTGAAGTAATGGTCGTGGTGACCACTGGACTTGATAAGGCGGGCAGGAGGGAAACTGTTGTGATGGTGGTGGACGATCTGTCGGGTAGTGAGTCATATTCCTGCTGTAAGGTGGGCACCCAAGGTATGTTGGGCACAGCTGGTATGGTGGAAGAGGCAGTCGTGGTGTACAAGCAGTCGAGCTGGTGATGGGGAGATGAGATTGTGTTCGACAATTCTCGGTCAGGTGGTGGGACGTGAGTCTGGCCTGAGGTTCGCCAGCTTGGGATGGCGGGCAAGTTGTCCATGGTAAGCCTACATGAGCAGTAGAGCAGGATGCAGGTCGTCGTTGTGGTGGTGGTAGTGGTGGTGGTTGTTGACGGTCTGCAGAATAGTGGATCAGATGTTCGGCACGAGACGGACGAGACTGCAATGGTGGTCGAGGTGACCACGATGCATATGTAGTAGGACAGGAGAAGGGGCGTAACGATGGCGATGGACAATCTTTGGGGCAGTGGGCATAAAGTCTAGCACAACGTGGGTTCTGCTGAGACTGCATCTTTCCAGATCCAGACGCACTCCTCGTTCGAGCGACAGTGCTGTACTTTACCAAACTTGGTGATGTGCAGTGCCCTGCTGATGGCTGACGAATCATTCCTCGGATCATGGTTCTCGATGACCCAGCAGTGGGGTATGTGCTGAAAACGAAATCATTATAAGTGTTTAAATATTTCGGTTTCGAAAAACAGTATTAGAATTGTATATTTATATGAGTTTTGAAGTAAAATATTTTTAGGCTCCATTCTGAAGAGCATCTCCTGTGATTATGAAGAATCCCATGATAAAGAAAGTTTTGATTTTATAAATCTATGTTTCACTTACTTTCTAATAGCAAGGATTGCCTGAGCATTTAGAATCTAGTTGTTGGCAAGGTTATTTATGGATAGCCCATAACTTTGGGAACAAAAAGCGAAGTTAAGTTATTTTTAACAGCTTCCCAAATGTGAGCAAGAGAAATTTTATCCATCCTCACTTCTGATGCATAGGCATTGTGTCAGGTTGCTTAACATAATGTAAATTTCCTTTCACAATCTTACAAAATAAATAGTTAAAGAAACCCCATCTCCCCCATTAAAACATAATATAAGAAAAGAAACATGAGTTTCAACAGTTGTAAAAAAACTTATAACATACACACAATTCTGGAAAGCAGTGTAGCCTCATCAAGGAATACGATACGAACATCAAAAAGTATAAAAATACAAAATAGTTTTGGAACAAAAGATATTCGTGTAAAGAAAGACGATACAAAAATAAAAGCAGTTAAATAAAACAACATAAGTTTTACCTATGAAAAACGATGACAAATATGTACGAGGACTACTATGATAACACAAAAGACAAGAGGAACGAATAGATGTAGACACAAATTATATAAAATAACATGAACAAAAGTAACACACTTCCTTCCATGTCAGCAGACGCAACGTTTCGAGAACTGAGAGCTGTTCACATCTCCTGCCACATGTACAGACTGGGGAACTCCAGAGGCAGACTGACTTTGGTAAAACTAGGGCATCATATAGGAAATTCGCCTTAATCATTATTGTTCATGCAGCATGTAAATAGCTTACGTGCATTGGGTAGTGAATCTCTATTGTTTTTACGTAACTTAAAGTTTAGAATTATTTTCTTTAGTTATCAATGCCTTTTTATGTCAGTTTCTTTAGTTAAAGGAATCAAAATAGTGTTTAGTTCAATACTTTGTTGGCTGATGGCTTTACAACTGCTGACAATAAAGGCTAATTCTTTAAATTTATATTTGTCTTTCTTTGCTTCCAGAGTAATTGGTGAAGAATCTTCCCGCAATATTTTGTGCCAATTTTTCCATGCGTGTTCTGCCAGTCGGAATTTCAGTTACAGCTTTCTTTATATTATTTTGTGTTCTTTAAGGCGGGGCCTTTTTTTCGGACACATGTCATTGCTACCCAAGTAAGAGGACCCGTCCACGAAACGGTTTCGTAGAGGTTGGATAGACCACCCCCCGTAAGGTGGTCCACCATGGCTGCTGACCCACGGGTGGTACTGTTACTAGATTAGCTGATGTCCACTATCAGCCACTGCGATTGGATGGAATGTATATCTTTCTGTAGGGGGTACTCATCTACTCCAGTCAGCTTTAAAGTATTTTGCAGCTATAGTGAGCCCTAGCTGATAACGACAGACTGACTGGTAGACGTGACAAACCCGCCAGCAGTACCATCTGAACGTTACACCTGATTTACCTTCGGGTTCAGGAACAGGAGGGCAGGTTCTTCCAAACAAGCCGACTAGATTCCGGAAAGCTTTATGAGGTCGAGGTGTTTGGCGCCTGGCTCTTAAGTGGGTGTAAGAAGAAGTACACTAAATGGGGAGCTCGGCGTGCTTGGGAACGGTGGGGAGAACTGGTGAGCCCTCCTCTCCTAGCAACATCATCCCTCAGTCACATGGAAAACTTCGGTTGATGCTGGGAGAAGAAGATGTGAGTCGTCAACTGTGCCATGTACAGCCTTCACTCTACGCTTGACTCGTTTCATACTGCGACGGGGTGCGATGTGAGTATATTGCCTCACGCACTCAAGTTCATCTCCACCTCCTCCTGGTCAGGAATGGAAACGATGTGCATTGCACACGGCTAACGGAGTGAGGATGCAGACTGGGCATGTGGTGCCTCCCCCTTCCTTTTGTTACTCTAGGAGATAACACCTGTTTCATGTGCACTTTTATGTACCCGCAGTTTGACTTCGGATACTTGAAATAGGTGGTTTGGGTGCATATAAATGACTGGTCGCATGAACTGAATTTTGATCGCTTAGTCGCCATATTGGACTCAATGCGGCGAGTATTGATTTTCGTTTATGACTATTATCGGAATTGTTTATTAACCGATTTAAAAATTTTTTTTTTAAGTAACGGCAAAATTCCTATCTTTATTTTTGGTTTCTTTAGTTATGTCGGAAAAATCTATAGTTTTGCAAATAAACTAACAAACCCAAAATGTTTGTGAACTTCGTCACTTTCATTTTTTTTTTTTTTTTTTTTGCTCTTTCTAGAGCAAAATTACATCTTTTGTACAAATTAAAAAATTGACTATTTCAAAAGTTTTAAATTAGTACTTTCCAAACTGTAATAGCTTCAAAATTAATCAAGATATGCAATAAAATATAATGTGTACTTAAACCTAACAAAAATAAGTATTTAAAGAACAGTTACTAGTAAGAGTCGTACACAATTGTTAAACTAAATGTATGTTGCCATAACAATGGCTACAATAGTATATTATTGAATTGTAAAAATGTGGTTTTTTTTCATGCAATGATATCTTTAACATAAATATTGTCCTTGCCTCCGTCATATTGAATTCAAAATTGTGTACATTATCAGTGTAGCACTTTTCAGTAACTGCCAATTTATTTCATGTTATGTTTAAAATTACTTGTTAGAACAAACATACTCAAAGGTAATAGAGTAAAATGTGCCGCAGAAAACAGTCGTGAACTGACAGATGTCCAGCCTCATACTAGCTTCTCTGAACCACCTACAATAATGCTCGAAACAATGATAAGAAAAAATATTCACAAACCGAGTGTATAATTTGCACGTAAAAACTTTGCGCTATGGCCAAAACAAACTTCTTTCGTATGTATGAGGAAAGCAGAGCCAGAAATTTTTTTAAGATCTACTAGATTCCCTGAGAATTAAGCCTGCATTCTCAAACGATCTTCAACACTTGAAGATGTATCAAGCGTTTTCGCTGCAGATATATAATGTGTCACAAAAATTCATCAACAAATATATATTGAACTGCAAAAGAGATACTGAGCCTGAAAGATATAGCAGTAATGACAAAATTTATAGTGGATTCATGGACGTGACAAATACTATTTATTTTGATGTTGCTGCCATCAGTGTATAATACCTACGTGAAAAACTAAACAAGGAGTATCTTCCAGGAGAAGACTATGCATCCAATAGTCAGTTAAAGAGCATGATAATTGATTACTTTGGTTCTTTAATTTGTCTTACGTACCCAAAAAACAATACTGAATCCCAAATGGTTCTATAAACAAAAGTCTCTGCAGCTGTGCTAGTAGAAAGGTTGAAAGGCACTAAAGTTGTGAAAGAATGTGCTAATAAATTGCGACAAGAATGCCTTGAGTACGAACTTCATCTGACAGAAAAAGTTTGTGGTGCAAATGATTTACGTAATCCCCCGACAAGTATAGCGACGCTCAACAAATCTTTTGGGAATCTTTGTTCTCGGCTCTTCTTCCGTCATTCCCTGAATCAAATAATGTTAAAATACAATGTGATATGTATTCTAGATTTTACATGCTATAATACATGATGAACAAACGAAAACACCCCTACAGGTAATGATTTCTGAGTGTTTGCATGAAATAACAAGATCAAAGACCATAATAGAAATATTGGACAGACTTGGCCTTGGAGTATGATACGATTAAGTTGAATGACATGATATTAAGCTTCTTACTCGCATAGTACATGTGACCAATGATTTCAGAATGCCACTTTCACCGATTATAAGGCGAAATGTTCCTATTGCGTGTGCAATGGACAACTTTGACCATTATGAGCGTGTTCTGTCAGGAAAAGGTACTAGTCACGATACAGTGTTAGTAATTTTTCAGAACAAGACTAAATTTTTGCTGAACTTGTGGGAGCCAATGACGATCAATTGCAAGCAGTACAACCACCACAGACAAGGTTATCTGGCACGCCAAAAATGACAGAGAAATCTCTTCAGGAATGACTGCCTTGCCAAAAACTGGTACGACATCACAGGTTAAACATATGAGGAACAGTTACAAAAAAAATTGTGCAAGCAGAAAAAGTATATGATATTGGCGTGGCAAAAATACCAAGAATTATGTAATAAGTGTGGTTTTTTGCCAGATGTTATCGTAATTAATACTCTTGTTCTATAGTATCCTCCACTGAAAACAAACAATGTGTCCCGTCTTGGAGTTCGTTCAACAACTTAACAGCAAGTAATAGTCATCCAAGCACTAATACAACATTCACTCCTATGATACCACACCATGCTACTTCTTATGACACACTTGCATGAAAATTTATCTTATTGATATAGGACTACCAAACTATAAAACCCCTCTTCCAGTCAGCGTGGAAGCTTATTGGGCATCCACAATAAATAAAGAATGGCTGCAAGAGAATTTCATCACATGGATTCAAATCAGTCACATGACAAAAACCTATCCTGGCACTATTTACATGGGAGGTGCCAAACTTGACAATAAATTCAAATGTGTGACTCTGAAAAATGGTTTATTTAATTATCTAACTGGTTTTCAATGCTACCACGAACAGATTGACGACAGGCTACTTGTTCATATCATAACATAGTTTCAGTGGATAATTTCCACGAATTGTGGTGGCATCCACAGATACCGATGTGCTGGTAACTCTTCCGTATCGTTCCAATCAGACACAGAAGACTCTAGGACTAAAGGAGATTTGTGTGATTGATGGTTCAGGTAAAGCCCAGAGAGTTATACCACAGCACATAATAGAAATAAAACTGTTGCCTCATGTCACTATTATTCTTCCTGACATTCATGCTATTACCGGATGTGACAGTACAAGCAAATTTTCCACAATACATGCAGCATTAAAAACTGGCACTACTGCAGCAATTCTCCGTAAAGACTTTGGCAGTGTCAATGAAAAAAAAATGGAAGCTGATGCGGAAGAATATTTAACGAGAACGCTTCAATCACATTTTGCTACAGCTAACGAACACAGATTCTACCAATACCACCATAGCAAGATTATTGACTTTGAAACCTTACTGCCGACTACTAACTCAGTTAGGTTACGTATAAAAAGAGCGTATTTTCAGTCTCACCGATGGATGAATGCATTGTCAGGTGTAGACAATGTTTATCTACTAGACTATAGCTACACTGAAAGATTGAGCGAGTGAGAGATTTTGGTCAGCGCTTAACATCGAGGTCTTCAGCGCTGGTGAGGGGTGACATGAGGAGAGTGTGGAGCAGCGCCGGAATTAAAGGGCTGGGGAAACGGGAGAGCCCTGAGAAAGCCCTCCGACCAACGGCTTCGTCCGGCACGATTCCCATATGTGAAAATCCGGGATCCGACCCCGCCGGTAATCGAAACCGGATCGTCTTAGTGGGAGGCGAATGGTCTGACAATTCTGCCACCGCGGCCTCTGCATTGAAAGAGACGCTGAACCTATTCCGCAAGTAACAAATAATTTGTTATTGCGTTCAGACTTTCCGGCTCCCTGTAACTGTAAAAAGTTCTTTCGAGAAAGTACCTGCATCTATCGACTAAATGTCCGTTCATTCTGTCTGTTCTGTAAATATGGGTAAGGGGAAATGTATAATAATCAGTATTACAAGAACGTGAACTGTGAATACTAATACGAATATAAAGGATTTGAAAATAGAAGAATATAGGTTAATTCGAGGTATTGTACTTATTTGTAACAATTAATGTTGTTTTAGCAGTTATTACAAAAATGGCTTTAAATATTTGTTCATACGTATACAATATAGTTAGCGCCTAGATATAAATAGGTGAATTTACTCTTTGGACATTAAAAAAGGCAATTTTTCAACTGCTGTCCCTAAGTCCATGTTCAGTCCAATATGATAATAACTTGGATAAAATTTACAAATGACAAACTAGTCATTGCCGTTTTAAATACGGATTGTTTCGAAATACATAAAAATCCACTTGCAGTTATTTTACTGACAGTTATTTCAACAATTCTGTGTGGCTCTTATTCGAATTTTTTCGGTTGAGACACACATTGTTTTATATTTTGTTGTACATCTTCATCAATTTTGAAGCTATTAAATTGTTAAAAGTACAATTTTAAGATTTTGAAATTCTGCACGTTTTAGTAGGCCTACTTGCTAAAAAGATTTATATTTTGCTATAGAAAGTAATAATTAAAGAAAAATTGTAACTATTTTCACAAAATGTCGGTTAATTTTTTCAGTTTATTAGCAAAATTGTTGATTATACCCACATAAATGAAACAAGAAATGGTGAGAGGAATTTTGCCGTTTCTTTAAAAAAATTAATTCAAAATCGGTTAATAAACAACTTTGATATAAGTCATAAACGAAACTCGATATTCGCCATATTGAATCCAATATGGCGGCTAATCGACCAAAATTCAGATCATGTGACCAGTCATTTTTATGCACCCAAACCACTTATTTCAAGTATCTGAAGAACTGCGGGTACATAAAAGTGCACACGGAACAGGTGCTAGCTCCATGACTGTGTGCACGAGGGAAAGATATACAGTGGTGTTTCGTAGGTCAGCTTCCAGAAGTTGGAACAGGAACTCCAGCCTGATGTGCAACCTATGGACAGATTGCATGTCACAACTGTGGCACACAGTAGTGTCTTGTGGTGCGGATTTCGAGTACTGTTGATACACAGAAGGGTTTCTGAAGCCTTGGAGGGTGGACACCTACTCGGGTGAAAACTCAGATGCATGGTATTTCGCTGGTACTCGGGGGATGGACGGGGAAGCCCCAATCTTGTGCGGAGCCGACCGCAGGTCGGGCTCTGAACGGTGATAGTTTAAACTCCTGCTTGAGAGTAGACTTTCAGGGTGAGTCCTTGCGTCGCCGGTCTGGTCCACAAAGGAACAGGACTCGTTCATGGAGATGTTGGATAGACCTCGCCCTCAGCAATATCGTCCTCTGCGGCTGACCCGTAATTGGAAGGGGCGCAATCCCATTCTGTCAGTGTTATTCAACAACTTCATTGCCAGCTTTATGTTATGCTATGCTGAGCCCTGGCCATAAGGGACAGACTGTTGTGGAGTGACAACCCTCCCAGTGAAACGACAGCAAGGTGTCTCGTGGTATGCCTTAGGGATCATGTACAGGAGGGCCATACATCGGCAGCAGCGATGCCGATCACAATGACAATATTTCAGATCGACGCGTAAATGCTACTACATTGATTTAAAATTATTAGCACTACAGATTTCTTTCAAAGCGGGATTTTTATCATTTCATTAGTTAACTGCCATTTCTTGCAAAGTTGAGAATGCTATAATTTTATTGAAAATACCTTTTCTGGCCTTAGATGCGATTTTTAAGCCTAATTTTTTGTGGACAGGGCACTTTACATTAATACATTTTGCTGCGATTCCATCACTAAAGCGTCAGTAACACAGAAAAGTTTAGTTGTTGGTGCACTGGGTTACTTTTTCTTGTCAAGGTTTCGTATAGATGAATGCATACCTGGCCTATACCGAGCATTAACGCGACCATTGAACAATTCCTGCAATAGTTCATTATCATTAAACTGAACCGTATTTTTGGACACATGCCGCTGCGAGCGAATGTTGCCGAATTGCATAAAAATGTCTACAGTAAAACCACATGAAAGGCCAGAATTAACTTTTGCCAGAGCTACACATAATATACATACAATTCCGGAAAGGAATGGGCCTATATTCGTATTTAGAAAGACCGCACGGAGTAGAGAAAAAAAACAATCACAGAACACATTAATTTCGCAACGAATTATTAAAGTCGCTTTGTCAAAAAAGACGACACAATGAAGGAAAATTAAAAAATACAACGATGACCAGAAACATGACCAGAGACACGAGTAGGCGTGAACACAGACGACACAACCAAGAAAATACATACGAAATTTAACAGGCTTCCTTTAACTATAACAGATGTTACGTTTCGAGTTCATAGATCTGTTGCTGTCTGCGGTCATTTGTGCATGCCGAAGAACTCCAGTAGACTATCTGTGGCATCTGAGAAAAAAAAACATTGCACCTAATCGATATTAATTTCAAGTTATCTGAGCTCAAAGTGAATGGTGTTTGTTTTGTTTCTTCTTTGGAAAATGAAGCGAGTGTTGTTTATGTTACAAAAGCGAAATACAGTCTACTGTCCCTCAGTTTAATGCAATTATTTAAATGTCCAGTTATCAGAAGTGAACATGGTCATCACGGGTCGGATATTTCACGCGACTTGTGTTTATATCGTTCCGCACAACTGCTTTCGAGTTGCGATTAGAAACTAAACGTTTCCAGAATGTTCATAGAGTTACTCATGCAAAAATGCAAAAGAGAGGCAACTGCAAATGGCTGGCCGGCACTGGACTCATAAACCTACATATGTAAAAAAAATGAAAGGTAAGCCAAAGGTAAGCATTTAATTCCGGTTGCGTGTCATACATGGTTTTTAAGTTTTCACAATATATTATTATGGTAGCGAAGCTAAAGAAATTATGTCGCGTTCGTTGAGCAATAAAGGCAATAGAGACAGCATTTACGAGAGTTGAAACCTTTGTCGACTGTTACGAACAAAGTCGTAAACCTGACGAGTTAGAAGTCATATTAAATTTATTGCAGGAAAGTGGCCACGTTTTAATGAAATTAAAAATGAGTTAGATGACTTAGTTGAGTCAGCAGAAAGTGAAACAGAGCGTGTTGATATGGAAGAGAGGTAAGGTAAGCTGCAGGGTGTTTGCAACGAGAACTGAAGGAAGCTGATAGAAAAGACTGTAAGCAATTACACCTGTACCCTGAAATTCAAGTGAAACTGCCGGTAGTAGCAGCTTCCCCAGTTTAGTGATTATATTCAAGACTGGGTTACTTTAAAAGAGAAATTTTTGCCGTTGTTACATGATAACATAACCATACCTCACATACAAAAGTTTCGTTACCTACTAACTGCACTTCATGGCAGTGCAAGAAAGTTATTCAGCACATACCTATAAATGAGGGCGGGTACTCAATTACATGGTACCTGCTTTTAGAGAGGTATCATAGTGAAAAACTCGTCATAAACACATACATAGGTAATATAATGAAACAGCCAGTTATGACTACTGAAAATGTAGTTCAACTGCGACAAATGCTTGACACAACAAAAACTAATCTCAAGGCATTGAAATGTATGAAACACAAAATCGACATATGGGACACGTTAATAATATATGTAGTTGTTCAGAGACCAGATAGTACAAGAAAACTTGAATGGAAACTCCCTTTTGCAAGCAAGATGTTACCAACACTAGAATAACCATTTGAATTCATAAAACTCAAGTTCAATTCTCTTGAAGGGCTGCACTTGAATCCTAAAACACTGCCTTAGAAATATGCTGAAGGAATCCAGATATGTAAACGCCCTGACTACGTTGACACATTCGTTACCACACATACAAGTGAGTCGTGTGTGGTCTGCAGTGAGAGTCGTATGATTCACAGTTGCTCGAGTTTCAAAGATCTCAGTCACAATGAAAGGTATAATATTGTTAAAGATAGTGAGTTGTGCATTAACTATTTCAGCACAAAGTACGTGATCAAACAGTTCAAATCCGAAAGATGCAAATTGTGTGGGAAATGGCATCACACATTGTTGAATAGGCAGCCAGAATATTTTGAAAATTCTAAATTTCATAGCAACCTTTGTGCTACGTAAGACACTGCAGTATCACACATTTTGTTAGCAACTGGACAAGTAATTGTTAGAGATGGTGAAATTTCACGAATTCAATTACCTGCATTTTAGAATCAAATATCCTATGTATACTCAAGTCCCGACCATTTGTACACTAGCTGCTACTCAGTGGAACAGCAGACAATCAACAAATAGACAGGGCTTGAGTATGAATAGGATAATTGATTCTAACATGCAGGTAATTGAATTCGCGAAATTTCACCATCTCTAGTAATTGTTAAGGACAGATTACGAAAACTACACATCTGCCGTGCACTTCTTACTAAATGTTCTCTGTCAAATTTCTTTAGTGAAATTTTGACGAGACGTCGGCAGTTAGAACGAATAAAAAGCCAATTAATTATCAAGGAGATAAATAATACACTCACAACTACCACATACAGTATTAACACTAAGTTTAAGCCGAGGCACAATTCCTACAATAAAAAAAAACATATCTTATTCTTCCTTATGTAACGTCAGATGCGAACTATACGAATACAATGTTCTGATAGAATATTCCAAACCATTTGAAACGAGCATACAGTAATTTTTATTAACCAGGGAAATTTACTTACTTATAGGAGTTTAAATGTTTTTTGAACTTCTTTAAAATGGCAAATACGAACACAAGGGATTGCCTATCCTGCAAAATAAAAAATTAGGATACATTTTATTTGAAAAAATACATCATTTTACATGAAATATAGTGGTCAACAACCAAGTCATACATATTTCACTAATTTACATCCATTGCACAGTCAAACAGAAAATTTTTGGTCAATTGAAAAACTACCAACTAAACCATTAAACACAGATAAATTAGAATGCGAACACATTTTGACAGAAAAATAATAGACTTAACACTGGACGTTACACGGTACGATTACCTTTGAAATCGAACCACGAACCACTAGCTGATTCAAACATTATAGCAAGAAATAAATTCCATCCATTTGAAAGATGAACAGTAAAATACAAACAAATGCGTGATGATTACAACACATATGGAAGAATATGAGACGTTCGGTCACTTGGCTATTGTAAATGACCAGCAGGACGATGTGAAAACAAACCCGATGGCGTATTATGTGTCCTATCATGATGTCGTAAAGGAGTCTAGCTCCACAAAAAATATCACGGTATCGGAAAAACCACAACTAATGTTTCTCTAAATGACATTCTCATGGTGGGATCAACAGTTCAAGATGAACTTAATTCAACTATGTTGATAGATTTTTCTGCAGATATTGCGAAAATGTACAGACAAGTTCAAGTACATCCCTTAAAAAACATACACTAACAACGAATAATACGTCCAGAATCTCTCAGCTACGGAACCACATCAGCCCCATTCCTAGTAACAATATGCTTGATGCAACTGACAACAAATGAATCATCTAATTATCCTACAACTTCAAATATTGCAGTATGGATTTCTATGCTGGTGACATTATTAGTAGCACTGAAACAATCAAACAGCCATTGCATCTTCAACATGAATTAATCGAAATGTAGAACAAGGATGGATTTTAACTTCGTAAATATATTTCAAAATTTACAGACTTGCTTCATGCTGTTTCTTTACTATTCAGAGAAATGCATTTTCCAACGAGCTTTGATAATCATAACACAATCAACACTCTGGGGTTACTGTGGCACCCAATAAATAACAAGTTTATATTTCCTCAGAAAAGAAAATGTGTAATGTGTTTCACAATAAGCATAATAGCCTTTAGCAATGGTAGCATCTATATTTTTGGCCCTTTATGCATGCTGCTGGGTCCTATTATTGTCAAGTGTAAGATTTTCATGCAACAATTGTTGCTAGAAAATTAAGTTGGGCTCTTCCTAACAATCTACTCTGTACGTAGTCTGACATTCAAACTCATATGCCAGCTATAAATGAATTTGCAATCTTTAGTACTGTAATCTGCAAAAACAGACTTTAAAAATTGCAACGCCGTGGATTTTGTGATGCTAGCGATTCTGCATGTAGTGCATGCAGATATATACGATCAAATATGATAATGTGACAGTCAAACTTTTGTGTTCTCGATCTAGAATTGCGTCATTGAAGCAACTGTTACTCCCGAGATTTGAACTGTGTGGTGCTATACTGTTAGCTAACATGTATCAGAAGATTACTGAAGCAATCAAGGAGAACTTCAGCCAACTACATTTCTGGACCGCTTCTACGGCGGTCTTGGCATGGCTAAGAACACAACCTTCCAAGTAGAAAACATTCGTAGGTAACCGAGTTTCAGAAGCGCAGTGACGTACCGACATTAAGGATTTAAGCCATGTTAGTTCACGGGAAAACCTATATAATCTCCCGAGGAGCTGGTCCACTTATGTTAAAACTTCACACATCCTCCGTGCGTTTTGATCAGCTACACCCACTAATACTTCGTGACACAACTCATATTAGAAGACATGCAATGGAGAAATCGACATGTTAGTGGTGTAATAGTATTACAGCATGCATAAATTTATTGGTATTATTGCTCCATGGACACCTCAAGATAGTGAACTTTTTCAATTGAAATTTATAATGTAATTAATGTATTTTATTGCAATTTTAGCTTCAATCCGAGATAATTAATTAACTTATTTTATTTGTTAATATGTATGTTATGATTAGGAAATCTCTCACTTATCTTATTTATATTCTGGTAATTTATTTTCTTGTAAAATTTGTTACCATATCAGCTGATTTCAGTACAGTTATGTGAAGTTTCAATTTTTTTCTCCAAGCACATAGAGGTTTGAAACCTCTAGGCTGTGCCTTTTAAGTTAGCACAAGCAATGCTAAGTCTCTCTTGCTCCCTTGACTCTCATGATGAAAGTACCTACGGCAGATCCCAACGATGTCCAGGGATTGCATCTGCCGCCAACATAATGGTAGAACACCACAGGATGGGTGTTAGGCAAAACGAAAGTAAAACTCATAGCCATCTTAAGAAAAGGCTTAATGTTATAATTTTTTTCATAATTAGATTCTTTTAGTAAGCCTCAAGACATCGTGGGACTCCATATTGTAAGATGCACCTACAAATTGAACTTTACTTTTATTACTGCAAAATTTTTTGTCTCAATCTTCCAACCCAGTGGTATGAGTTCAGAGTCAATTACTCTTATCCGACTGAACTTTGCTAGCCGAGGAACTGAAAATAATTTTAGTACACTAAAGTTTCGAACCTAAGTGTGTGTGTGTGTGTGTATATATATATATATATATATATATATATATATATATATATATATATATATATATATATATATCACTGATTTACTAAATATGTTTTACTAAATACTGCTAACCAGAGAAAGAAACAAAAAAAAATAGATTCAAATTTTACTAAGGTATGTTTGCATTACTAGGTGAGAGATTTACAAATATTTTCACAACTTACATTAAAAGCACCTAAATTTTCATATATTACCTTTGTCCTGGAATGACTTACCAGAAGAATAAATTCTTAATTTGTTTTAATTTATTGGTTGTCCTGGTACATGATTCGTAGGGTATGTTGTGTACTAATTTTATTCTATATTATCATTACTATAGTATTTTTCATCACAATGCTGAATTATAGTAAAGTGGTTACTGTTACTATCGATTTTGCGCCTAAGATACTGGATTCCAAATACGCGGAATGTCATGAGAAAGGTCACTCATGCCTATCTTTCTTGTCTTAGCATGAAAGGCAATACAACTGAACAATTGATTGGCCAGTTACCAGAATGTAGAGTAACAGTTTCTAGGCCATTCGTTAATACAGGTGTTGAGTTTGGTGGTCCCTTGAACTAGTAAGTGACCTGACATTTATTGCATCTTTACGAAGCTTTGTTGTCAGAAGAAGCGTGTGTTAAAATACTTATTGTGACAGAGGCACTAGCTTTCTTGGAGCACAGCGTGACATAAAGACGTTTTTGAAATCAAAGCAAAAACAAATTCTATTCATGATTTCAGTTGCCATATTAGAAATTAGTTTCACTTTATTCCTCCGAGTTCTCCACACATGGGCGGTCTGTGGGAAGCAAGCATAAAATCAGTAAAGAATGACCTGCACAGGGTTATTGAAAATGCATGTCTTACTTTCGAAGCGTTTTACACTGTGCTATGTCATATTAAAGCTTGTCTTAACTCAAGATCTTTACATATCTTTTTCAGTGATCCTACAGATTTACAAGTATTAGCTCATGGCCACCTCCTAATTTTATCGTCTGTGCTATGCCCTCGTGTTCCTAATTTCTTACCCTACCATTCTAACAGTTTGTCTATATTGCAGCTAGTTCTGCAGCTCCCTCAACAAGTGTGGAACATGTGGTCAGCAGACTGTCTTGGGAACTTACAACAAAGAACTAAATTGAAGGATGTGAGGCCTAATATTATAATCGGGTCTGTGGTTCTCATCGAAGAGGACAGTGTACCTCATCTCACATGGACGAAGGGAACCAACACTGTGTAGCATTACATGGTTATGTTATGTTTGGTATTTTATTGTGTTGGTTAAATTCAGACACGTATTATAATGTATGTGAATTTGGTAATATTCTAACAAATTAGTTTTTTTAGTGGACTCGGTTTGGGAAAAGGAAGGTAGAAAAATGCAGTCAAGCGTGGTAATTGTGTAGAATTATATAGAATTAAGTCAGGGTTTAATCAATAATGGTATGGTCAGTTGGCCTTGGGTGGGGATAACCTTAGTTTTTCTGATTAATTTTTGCTTCGTTATATTTTCTACGCAGTATTTTTTTCATTAGACTCTAAAGGGTTCGGTGGTATTGTAATCACATGACGTCAGCCCGCCAAAAGGAGCGCTGTCTGTGGTGGTGTGTGTGACCCTTCTAGAGAGTTTTGCCTCCGCCATTCGCAGAAATATTCTAGACACAAACGAATGTGGTCGTGTCATGGGACTGCGGCCCCAATTCTTCAATATTTTATTCATAATTGACGAACTTCGCGTATGGGCAGCACCGAGGACTCATTTTATTTTTTAACTTGTTTCGGACATCTTTTCTGGACTCTCCAACTAAATTTTTCCGTCCATACTCGTAGACCGTGTGTGCAACTTTGTTCCTTCATTTTCTTTTCTATCCTCGTAGACTTGTGAAGCGTCTTTGTACCGACTTTTTCAGTAAACCGGTTTCAAAAAACGGATAGAAATAATTCAGACGTGAATGCAAACATTACTTAAAAAAAAAAAGAGAGAGTGTTGTTTGGAAGAGTCAGTTTTTCATTTCTGGAAGAACACCCCTAAGTCAGTTCTTGTAACAGTCCGAATTTGTTCGAGATAAGCAACAGTGATGCAGAGGAATATCGGAGTGCTTGCAGGGGGTGTGGAGACTCTGGAATCTTCTTCAAACTGTAACTACATGTCGTTCCAGGATGTCTGACGTTTAGCAACCGACGAACATTCCGGGAAGGATGGACTAATTCGACTAATTCGAGTCGTTACAGTGAAAACTGAAACAAAGACCGTGAAGAGACCTGTAAACAAGCTTGTTTACTACCTACGTCTGATTAAATAGTGTGTATTATTTATGAAATTGTTGTGGCATATCGCCTGTGATATTGATTGTTCATGTGATTCAAATTGTTTTGTTTTTGTAATCTTATTAAAATGACAATTTTGCAAAGTATCAAAGTAATAGTTTATTTCTTATAATAATTGAGGTTCAGTAAACATGCGGATATGTGACACTTAATGATTCGTGTATAACGTTTATATGTATTAATGTCACCTGTGCATAACCGATGTTAATTTAAAATTACCAGAGCTCAAAGTGAATGCTGTTTCTTTTGTCTCTTCTATGGCAAAGCAAGCGAGTTTAGTTTATAATATCCACTGTAGATCAATTTGATGTAATTATTTATATTAACAGTTGCCAATAGTGTACAAATATTTTTGTACGACTAAATTCTATTTCGGAGTTAATTGGTGTGTTACAGTTTTATTTTCGTATCATCTTTCTGGATTTGACTATGTACCTTTCCGGAATTCTATGTATTATGTTTTGCATCGTCTGGTGCTGTGTACGGCGATGGTGGCGCGCGGCGAACTCTTGTGCAACTGCTATCGACACTACAAGTTTTTTTCCTTGGCTCGGTTAGCGACCTTTTAGCCTTCATTGTTGACCTCTGTTCTCTTGTTTCCACCCTCTCCTCTTCCCCACGCCAACGCAGTTTTCAAGATTTATTGTAAACTTGTGTAAAATTCATTTTCTTGGCTTGTGGGTGTGAGCCGCGTCTGAATATTGTCTTGCGACGTTTCGGCAGTCGTTGCAGCTGCCATCATCAGGTAGTCGGATTCGGAGACCAACTGGTAGATGCAAGAGTTGCAGGTCCTTATATACCATGGTGTCTAGGTGACTACTAACTGGTTGGCTGGGCCTGTCTACACACCCTACTTGAACAACTGTTATCTATTTAGCGTAAAATGGTTAACTGATTTGATGCACCACATCATATTGTCAGTCCAATATGTTTACAAATTTTATGTTTTTTTTATGTCCATTCGTATATAGTCTAATGAAAAATGTGTTTGCAGCACTCAGCAGCTAAGAAATTGATCTTTGGCAAATTTTTGATATTTCAATGAAATATGGAAGCCTAATGTTGTCTGTTTTTTTTTTTTTTGTTCGTGATCCTTTTTCGCATGTTTGAAATAATTGTTATTTCTTGTATATTTGTATAATGTTTGCTAAATTTAATTCGTCACATTTTGAGCCTATCTTCTGTAACCGCAAAGGAGGTTCAGTTTGTTGGCAACAGTTCATACAAGCTTTTCGTTTTTTGAACTTTTTGTTTTATTACGGGTTTTCTGCATCTCAGCATCATTCGCTCGCAATGGCATTTGTCCAAAATGGGTACAGTGTATAATAAGAACTTATAGAAGAATAATTCAAATAATCACAATAATAAATAAGTTACTGATGTGTTTGATAAACATAAAATGTTGAAGAAAGAAGTCGTTCTTGTAAAAAGATGTGTGATAGTTTTAATGATGTCAAAGTGTTGTATGTTCACAAAATATAGAAAGGAAAATATTATATTAGATGCTTAGTGGGAATGATAAGAGGTAAAATTATTGAAATATTGGAAACTTATAACAGTATCTAATAAATAAAAAAGAACCCTGCAGTAAAATATTAAAGTGATACTAATTATTACAAACAAGTGAGAAGTGGTACTTGGGAATGTAGGAGGAGGGGTCAGGTATTTGACTAAGAATCAATCGCTAAACCATACAGACAGTAAATATTTTTAATATTTTGTAGAGAAATATACACAGTTTTTAAACAAATTAAATGTCTGAATTTCGAAACCCAATACTCTATACGCCTGAAGGGGTGGAAGGAAATAGGAAAATATTTGTATTCAATAATTGTGTGGTAATTTAACTAACCATATTAAAACGAATAATTGCAAATGCATAATATTCTTAAGTAAGTATTATTTATAGATACAAAAAATTTCATACATTAAGTTTAATATTGATGAACAGTACCCGTCCTCAATCTGACCCATAATGCTCGGAGTCATCTAGCGTTTTTTTTTTTTTTTTTTTTTTTGGAAGATGCTTCACCTTTGTGATTTTGGGGCTTCGAATCACGAAGAAAGGATATTTTCAAGAAAACTGGAAATTTTTGGGGATAGTTGGGATATTCAGGATGTCTTTGAGTGTAAACGAGTCTTTTTGAGGAAACAAAAGGGAAAAATATGACCACCGAGTGCAAACAACTGAGCGCACCCTACCACGCCCTCGCTCTCAACCACCAGCTATCCCGCCCGGACATAGTTTCCTATCTACTCTTATGTCAGATACACTCTAACCACAACCTTTTCATAGGATATCCATAAACAAACTATAATTAAACACTCCACGACATCCTGGGCTAAATCGGAGACGTAATTGTAAGTGACCAAAAGTTTCAAGTACAGGAAACAAGAGGGCCTGTATAAGTGTGACTTTCGCAATGTGAGACAATTAATGCTTGTTCCTGTTTAGAGTATGTAAAATTGAATACGAGGAACGACACATTTTGGCTATATGATCAGTCCCTGAAAGATCTTCATTGATGACGACATCAAGTTCAATCACTTCTTTTTAAAATTGTATTGTTGAGCCCGCGAGTTTTGTTGAGGGTAGGGAAATAGCACACAATTCATTGATAATCCAGATAGAGTCCAAAAGTATACCAAGTGTTTCTGCTGGATTCCGTAGCTTGATTGGGGATCTTTACTTATTATACTAACATTGTATTAGCATAAAGATAGCGAATCATATATCTAGTACTGCACAATATATAGAACATTTCAGTTTCGCAAGCAAAAGTGCTTCACGGCGTGCAATTAGCATATGTAGTGTGTTTTATAGGCTAATTTAATTTCGAACTCTCACGAATGATAATTATTAGTTGAATTTCGCTAATTGAGACACAGGAGCGGATACGTTATGCATACAACTTGTGTGGAGAGTTGTCCATGAAAGTACCTCGACAAAATCAATCAAACATAGACTCATGTTTGGACTACTCGGGATTTTGACACATAATATGTAGGTCAGAGAGTTAGCGCAAGAAAAGGACGATGTCCAAGGAGCGCAAGACGGGACTACCTACAGTGTTACGTTGCCACGTTTTGCATAGAAAATGATATCGTACGAAATTTTGCCACTAACATTTTCGTCTCCAATTTAGCCCATTATTCGCTTTATTTGCTTATTATGAGCTTGTTTTCGAGCATTCTGTATATAAAATGTAACCCACTCACTGTTCAGCGCACCGACAAAACCACTGGACATAAAAACATTGTATTCTGTGGGGTGGCTTCCTCATTCGCTGCAGGCACCCAATAAAAAAGGACTTTTTTTAAATTCGAAAATTAAGGATGTGAAAAGCCGTAAAATATGTTTTCAAAAACCCTCGATTTTTCATAATCATGGTGAGATATCAGCGTCACATTTCCTAAGAATGATTTTATAGCAAATAACTTAAAATTAGTTTTAGACATTTTCTAAATTAAACTGATATAGATTTTTATAATTTATTTCTCGATTTTCCTCAAACTAGTTATTACCGGGGTGATTTTCACTTCCAGATTATGGTTGAGTAGTGACCTATAAATCTATTTCAGGATTTTTCAAATTTCTACAGTTAATGGAGTTAAAACCTGTAAAATATATTTTACGAAATGTCTTAAATCTCTTTAACACGATAAAAAATCGCCGTAATTTGTGTTTTGGATGACCGACTATTCTTAGTTTGATCGTTATCCGCGAAAATTCAGAACACTCAGGGAGAATGACTCTCGAACAGTTAAATGTAACTCTGTTTTCCAATCTATAGGCCTATGTACAAAGTTATTGTTCAAAACACTTTCATTTGCAGAATGTACAACTGTGATGCCATGGTGGGGTTGCGGGGTTAATATGATGATGCACCAGAATTAGAGGCAGTTGGCCGGTTATTATATATTATATTTGGAATATTTAATTTCGATGTCAGTGCCATAGTTTTCCCCTCGACGGGTTTGAAATTATATAATTAAACTCTAACACTTTCATCAGCACACAGGCCAAACTGCTTAACATATAAGTATGAAAACTAAGGGTGGTTTTCCCCTTGCGACATAGACACCCATTAGAGCCTAAGGGGAGAAAATGTGTGAAATTTATTTTCCCGATATCCTCGACATGTCATAAACCTTGTAAGGTATCGTTACGCCTCAGCGGGTTTGAAGAGACTGATTTCGGCTGTGAAAACTTGTTTGAAACCGGTTAACGCACGCGTATAACCTAAAAATATAATGTAAAAGTTTAGCAATATTTTAAGCAAAGTTACTGGTTACATTATTCCAAGCGGGCAGGGTCGTTTCCAGGCAGCTGGTTCAGTATTTAAATCAGTATTCTTATTAAGCAAGTCACAAGTTCTAAATTATTGGTATTTCATAGATCTTAATTGGAAAGAATATATAAAGCAATTACATTCCAAAATAGGTCATCTTATTGATTTGGATATTTTACGAGTCGTTGAACAGTAGAAGGTTTTAGTATAGATATGCTGTGGCAAGAGGGTAGGAATCAGCCAGGGCTTGTTTTTTAAACCTTCTCTGCATTTGCCTGGAGTGATTTCGGAAAACCCTGTAAAGTCGAATTCAAGATAGCAGGAGCCGGAGATCGAACACGAGTCCTCCCGAATGCGAGATAAGTGTTTCACGAATGCTCCACCATGCTCGGTAGTAGGCTAAAGATAGTGAAAAGGGCATAGCTAGCCTAAAATTATACTTTTAACGTGGAAGCTCGTAGGCGTATGCTGTCAATCCCTCAGAGATGACATGAGATGAGTCCCTTCAGTAGAACAACAATGTAACAGCATGGGCAGAGAAAAACGAAAGATCCTTATAAAACCATGTGGCCAATGGCAATACCCGCCACTTGCAAAAAAGAAAAGTCCTGCCCCAGTCACGTCGGGAATCCAACCGGAAGGACATTGTTGGGCCGCCACGGCCTTGTATTTTTTTCTACTACGTACGTTATAAAATATGAAACATTGTTACTAGACGTGGGTATAGCTTCTTTAACACACACAAATGCCATAAAATACACCGAATTCAAAATCACCTGTGTTACGTATCAAGTTTTACAAGGAAACAAGCCAAAAATATACCTTAAAAATGGGCAACTTTTGTCCGTTGCGGGATAGCTTTTGTCAACTCAAAAGATTTGTTTTTGTGTCATTTGGTTGATGAGTGCACAGATAACTGGACCAGAGTGCTTAGAAAAATACGTTCAATTCAGTTCGATAGCACTTGAAATGTTGTACACCAAATAACATGAAAACCTAGATTTTGAGAGGCGCGAAGTTAAACCGAAGGGCCAATGTTTCCCTAATTTACTATGAGCGTGTTGTTAAGTATGCATACACACAAACCTTATTTAATGAAATATCGTTGTTTGCATGTCGGCTGTTGATAGTGTTTACGACACAATTCTTATAATCACGTTCACAGCATTAGACAAAATACTCACCAACACATTCTATAATGGGTTATTAAAAAAGTCTCCTGCCCTCGTTCTACAGGTGTTCAGTTGGCGTGCACTGACCTGTCGTTGTTCATTTGTTGCAGCAGGTTCCCTAGTTGTCGCAGGACAGCCATCCTCCTTTGGTAAGGGTCCTGCAACGTTGCGGGCACGCATGCCGACATTGAAGTACCACTGCTTGTACATGGCCTTCCGCCTCTGTGCATTACACTTCTACAACCATCGATAACATTGAATTTTGTCTTCAGCCAGGCACTTTACATTATGAAAACAAGGTTTTTCCATGTAGAAGTGATTGTGTTTATAATATAAAAATGCAGGGAAAAGGACATTGTTTTGCATAGAGAAATGTATTGCAATACAAGTCTAACTTCTCAATAATTTAGTTACTTAATGCTTCAGAATCGCTTCATCTTCCGTGCGTTTCGATCAAAGAAGTTATAATCAAATATCGTAAAGGACGATATTTGTAATAATTTATGTTATTTCATAGATCAAGGAGGGAATAAGAGAGTAAACTCGTATATTGGAGCGCTTCTATGGAGCTGGTTTAACTAATTATACAAAGGTACTTTGAATCATTTACTGCCGTATACAGATATTACTCTTTACGTATCGATTAGTTCTTCCCGACAGTTGAACACTTTCGATTTTAACAAGCGCTTAATTAAATGTAATATTAATAGACTCTTGTTTATGAATCAATCATTTTGTTTAAGAAACTTCTGAAAACATTCAGGGCTGTTGATGTATTTAATTCTTACATCGGAAATATATGAACTCTGTTAATCATATCTATAGTTTAGCTTATTTTATACTGTGATTACATAAATTAAATAAATAGACAACATTGTCTATATTTTATATAAATGTATTATTAAAGTATTGTAAATGAAGTTAAATGCATAAATATATAATATTTTACTAAACGTTAAAATAACAAAGAAGTAAAATTACACACATATATAATAAATATTAATATTATTAGACACGTCATTGGTATTATTACATTCCAACCAAGCATCAGATACGTCTATTGTGTTTCCGATCTTCAGTCGACAAATTTGTACACATAGAGTAAGTAAGATATTTATTTATTTTAATAGCACAAAGTCTAAAAAGAACAATAACTCTTTAAATATGCACACAATATTAAACTGTTGCATGATGTGCAATGAAATTTACAATCAAATTATGCAAACATGTACACAACTTTCTAACAGTAGTAGCCTAACAATAATTATGTATGACAATACATTTTGACGATGAATTTGTACACATTATGATATTAATTCCTTAAACACCATCATACATCGCTAAATTAAAAGTTATTTGCTGCAGAAATTTATTCTTTAAGAATTTTCTTAATAGTAGTAAGACTCTAAATTTCTTTTATTGGTTCTGGCAATTTATTAAATTCAGTCAATCCTTTGTCAAAAATAGACCGTTTTGTCAAAACTGTTCTCCGAAATTTAATGTGAAAGTTATACTTATTCCTAGTGACATAAGCATGTATATCTGAATTTTTTATTAACTTTGACAGCAAATACTCAGTTAAAATACCTTCTTTGATTTTAAACGAAAGTTAGTGTAACATATAGAAGCAACTGTTTAGTACTCATCCAACCCAGTTCTGCAAACATGTCTTGAATTTTTACAAATCTATGTTTTATGAATATTGCTCTTATGACCCTATTTTGAAGAACCTGTAATTTATCAATATAATCTTGATCAACAAAATTTATAATTGATGCACAATACGTAAAATATGGAAGAACAATAGTGTTGTATACTATAGCTTGTATACAGCAAGCAATACGTTTGAAAGACACTTTTCTAAGCTACAATTCATGGCTACAGTACCAGAACACAAAAAACAAACGAATTTTTTAACAACAAATGCAAAACTTTTCACCAATACCTTCGTAAAATTACTTGAACATTTTTTTTGTAACCTCAGAATCGAAACATCATATACCCTTTAAACTGCTCGACGAAAATTGCGACCGGTTATTTTTTAATTGTTTAAAAATTAGCAGAAATGTAGTGGCTGGTGAACCCTCATAAATTGTTTCCCAAAAAAAAAAAACTGGTTTTTTTACAGCCCTTCAAACTGCGTGCAGTTTATACGTCTGAGAGAGGAGAGTACGGATCAAGATATTCTACTATTAATACAGTCTGTCTAATTTTGTGATAATTACAATGACCTGTCTCAAACTATTCATATTTTATACTGCAGTAATTTTATTTATTTGATATTTCAATGTTATTTAAATTGTATCCATTTTACTGGATTTACAACAAAAAATATCACAATTAGATAAAAATAAAGACATTGTTGCCTGGTATTTGTCATTCCAGTAATAAATATGTGAAAATATAGATAGAATATCCGGGTTCATACATTTCCGATTTAAGAATAAAATACATTATCCAGCATGAATATTTTCGATGTTTTCTAATAACACAGTTAAACGACAACCGTGTATGTCACCACTCAGTTTCAATATAAAGTCAGAGACAATATATAAGGTTTTGAAGTTAAATTTATAAAATTATGCTTTGTTAAATAATTGTGGCTCATATAGCCTACGCTTATTATATGTAACGTCAAAGATTACATGTAATGAATTGAACAAACCTGAGAAAAATTTACCATAAATGAAGTGTCATGGTCATAAATAAAGAGGATTTTTATTAAAAGTATGTCTGTGAATTTAGTATCCGTGGGAACTTTGCACACTAAGTCGTCTACACGAGCGCATGTGGACTGACGTTAGGTACTGTTATTTCACGCACAAATGCTTTTTAGTAAATTTATATTTATATTTCGTACAGTTAGTTTTTGGTCACATTTCTTTCTGTTGCCCCCTTCTCCTTGATCGTACTTCATTACACAAGTAGACTGTGTTTCGTAAAACTTTAGTATTATTTGACAGCTACTTATTCGCAAAAATTTTCAATATTTTATCATGTGTCTCACACTGCAAGACATATTTTTATTATCCCATTCGTATTGTAAATGTTGTCTTACAGAAACAAACCATAACACGTCTTCCATTAAATTTTATAATTCTATTAATATCGTTTTGTAACCATTTATATTGTTTTATTAACGTGTATTTATTTTATAAATTAACATTTATGCTAGTATGACCTTAGAATGTCCCCATCATATTAATGTATTCCCATCATTCATCCCATATTTCACATATTTCGGCACTAATATTGTTTCTGATTACGGGAAATGTTTCAATTAATGCGGACTTTTTTCTCACACTATTGGATTAGCTGCTGGACCCATACATTTCCACTGTGTCCTACCCCTCGATCACACATCATTGCTTAAATACTATTTCTTACGTTTCCCACATCTTCGTCGTTTTTAAGGTAAAATTAAGCCTATATGTAGAGTAGTATGTGAACTATTTCATGTTCGTTCAGCCATATGTACATGTTTAATATCACACACCAGATAAATGAAACACACGTCCAGGCATTGAATCCCGATGATGAATCCATATGTTGAATCAAAATGGTTGGATTAGTATATATACGGTCAGCCACTATGGAGTCTTTTATGAGTCTCTCAGGTGTCACTAAAGACGTCACGAAGATGTTACGTTTGTGTTACGAGGCCTCAAAGGAGTTTACGTGGTGGAAGTTATTATGTGTGATATCTTGGCGGTTTAAATATTTGATTTTACGAAGGTGTGCGAGTGGAGTGTGTGAACATTCATATACCGTAAACTGAACCCTTTTTGTGGCTAGTCCAGTTCATGGCACCAACCCGTTGCCTGAATCGTGCAAAGACAACATGCATGTACAGTAATGTATGTCTAAATATTTGAGTAAAGTATGACTGGACCAACAAATACACATATACTTGAATACATGAGCAGGATTTTAAGGACAATTTAGAAAGACGAGTGTTGTAATTGGCAAGTGAATTGGATGATAAATGTGCATGTTATGTCATAAACCAGAGGTCTATAACTGAAGTATAATAGTGTACTTAAATAAGGGAGGTTGATGATTATAATGGTAGCTACAGGGTGCATGATATAAAAACATAATTCATGCAGTTAAATGTATAGGCAGCATAGTATATGCGTGCTTGAACAATTGAGTAAAATACTGCAATGTTAAGAGCATGTTGAATTCATTAAATGTGTAATGCAAACCTATTATAATGGTATACTGGTGTATTAATCTTGTAGTGTGTATGGTTTTTAGTGTGTGCAATAGGCGATATAGCCAATGGAACTAATGTTTCTAATATTTTAACGTACAAATTGTGACTATCGTGCTCAGCAGGAGCATATCAAGTAGCAGGAACGCTACTTTATTAAGAAAGTATCTTGTCCACCGACAACACACAAGCAACATAGTAAATGAGGGAGAGTGAATGTACATTTTGTTTATGAGTGAATGAAAGCATGATGCGAATAAATAAAACCGAAGGACAGTATCTCATTAAGAACTAACCTAACATTGAATACTCGGATCTAAACTGCTGTCTCACAAAATGTACTGATAGCAAAAATCGTACTTGCTCATGAGAATAAACCTGATAAAATGTACTTGCAAGTAGCCAAATGATGTTTGTATTGTCTCCGATAACGAGTCTTTGAGACTCATGGGGACAAATAAGATTTTAAAAAATAAGAAATAAATATATTTTAATAATGAACAACAGTGACTGAAACTATTCAGAGGAAAATTGTACACTTAAATATTCCACAAATAAAATAAAACGGTCATCGCTTGAAGTCCCATTGAAAAACACATTATACGGAAACACCGCACGCTAGTTTAGTCCTTCGCGCCTAGAGGCGATGAGGTGATCGGCGGACATGTTATATTCGACTTATTCCCTTCCCCATTTCCGTGCCTCAAACGTAAAAAAAACACTAGCGTCCACTAACTTTCAAACGTCATCCAACTGAAGTTTAAATCACGATGATAATAGCCTGGTGGGTTCGTGCATTACAGACGATTAATAAAACACATTTCTTGTCTTATCACTCCTTAAAGGTCGGATTTCAAAACATGTAAAATTACCCTCTGATTGTTTAAGTAATTACAATTTGTAATCTACACGCAAGTCTTACGTCTAAAAATGTTCGGCAACCACCAAGAATGAATCAAAAACATATTTCACGTCTTTTTAATTCACCAGGAGTCCAATTAAAAAAAATGTGCAATTGCCTAACAGGCGTCTGTATGAGTGTCTCATTGAATATAAACTCACGTAGATAATCTATCTGTTGCGAGCTAAATTGACGATCTAAGGAAAACACATTTCCCTAATTTCAACTACTTAAAGGGATCATATCGAAAAGTACCACTCTTAGTACTACCTACGGGCTGAGGGAACCCAAACTTCAAACTGACTGCTTCTTGTGCAAGCGAGTTGAGTTGCACGTAAATGTGTCTGTATGTTCTCCCTTACGCATAGAATATTTTCACGAACACAAAGTACAGTATTCTGGTCATCTGATAATGAATTTGCACCGCAAGAAGCTAAAAGGTTTGTAATATAGAGTGGCACAACAGAAACACAATAAGGTGATACACAAAATGAATACCAAAAATAATGTTTAACGGTTCCTCAAATTTAACTAAGCTTTTTACCAACATGACAAACTGTGGGAAGGCCCATGCAAATAAAAAATACAATGGATTCAAAACTTAGGGCTCTATAAACTTCTGCACAAACAATATTTCTTTGATCACAACCATGACTTATGTCCAGTTGGAATTATTAACTGCAATGTCCTGGATAAAATATATGAATCTCGTAACTTATTAAGGTTATGTCTTTCACATTCAAAGTCATAAATTACAAAGGTATTGTTAATGCTTTGTCAAATAGAGAATTTCTACTTTATCATCATCATCATCATCATCAAAAACGTGGGTTTACAAAAATCAATTCATTGACTCAGACAATTACTACGTTTCCATGTGGGGTTGAAATCGAATCGAGGATTGAATCAGTATTGAGTCGATACCCGTTTACATGCAATGTGCCAATTCGAACTGAAATCGATTTAGATCTGTTAGTTGAAATGTGTGGTGGTAAATATTTCGTTGCGGCAAGTTAGTTGGCAGTCATGTCATAAATCAACAGTAAACATATGGTGTTTACTGTTTATGTTGGAGAAAATATCAGACAAATAACCTACACGCTACAATGGACAAGAGAAAATTACTGATAGTCGTAGTAATTTGGCAATTAATGTTCGCTATATATAATTTAATGCAAAAATACGAGCAAGAACGAATGGAGCGTGTAAGAGAAACAGCATTTTCGTCCGTTTACCATCAACAGACGATGAATTTCTTTTTCCCTGAATATTTTAATAAGCGTGAACACATTTTCCGTTGTCGAAATATTTCTGTTTACCGGTACATGCGACATTATTAGAACTATTATTTGTAAATAGATGCCGACAGAGTGTGTGAAATTCATCCCGATACACTTTCAGTACGATATGTGTTTACATGTCATTTCAAATCGAACTCAATCCGATTCGATCCCAATTTTCGCTGGAACGACCTTGATACTCAAATCGATTTGGATCCCGTTTACATGACCATTCTCAATCCCGAAAGTGGTTTCAGATCGATTTGAATCCGACATGGAAACGTGGCAAATGTCTCAAGACAGACAAAACAACAATGATTACAATTCACAAATATAAAATTCTTAAACCTAAAACGCTCATGCATGAGATTATGATGACATTCATCTAATTTAGCGACAATTTTTAACCATCGACGCGCCGATAACCTAACAAACATAGAATTATGATTACACGAATCCAACTAATTTTAACCTACAACCCGTATACAATTTAAGCAATTAACTAGGAACATCGCGACTGCTAGCAGATAATTCTTAGAAGCCTGGGGCATAGATAACGGTGGGTATAGATGGATATATTTCGTACTATAACCAATGACAGCGACTGAAGCGCCCCAAGTGGATGTACCTCGAACTAAATCTAAAATGGCCGCCGTAGCGTACAGTCGTATTCAAAATATATTAATTCAGTGTTTTCTGATTAAATGGGAGTGTTAAGACAATTTTATTGTATTTTCAATTTTTCAGTCATCATATTTATTCAAAAAATTTCCTCCGTCGACAAAGCATTGGATATATTCTTGACAGAAATAATAACGGGTGTACAGTCACGAGTGCTTTAAAAACGACCCACAGACGTCTCAATGACAACTTCATAAATATGCAACACTACATAGAGGTTGCAACACTATCCAAAGGCAGGACACTAAAGTCACAATCGAGTTTACATGTAAAAAAAGCGTACTTCATTACTTTCTCTAAAATATTAAGCAAAAACTACGTATTTGTCAAATTTAGAAAGCGGGACCGAAATACAGTTAAGAAAAAAAGAGGAATTAAGTTAAATTATTAAACTTGTGACCAGTGTGATCCCACCCAACATGGAAGCTTTAAGGAAAGACAGAAAACCTACGTCTTAACAATGTACTGACCTGAAAAGAAGTAGACGAGCCAAACCCAACCTGATAGCCAACTCGTCCAACGGCCACCAGACATGTGCAAGGCCAAGAAATAGACCACAGAACAACACATAGATATTAATTTTTATTGGATTGTGGACATACGCCATTGCTCATGTTTAGCTGATCAGACCTGTGTTGAATGACAAATTACGAAAATGAACAAGAAAAAAAAAACTAATATAAAACGTACATAAAAATATGAAAATAGCAATCCTAGAGGAATTCTGTCATTTTTTTTATAAAAGTTATATTAGACAACAAAGATTTCTAGAAATGGAATTATTTGTTGTCTAATACAACTTTTATTTTAAAAAATACTGAATTCCTCTGGGTTTGCTTTTTTTTTGTGTGAGGTTTTTTTTTCTTCTTATTCGCTTTCGTACTTTGTCATTTAATACAGGTTTGATCAGCTAAACATGAGCAATGGCATATGACCACAATCCAATAAAATTTAATTATAAACTCCCATTGCAAGAAACATTTAAAAATCTCAACACACAGAAAGTTTCCTCGCCGCCTAGAGCTCTCTCTCTCTCTCTCTCTCTCTCTCTCTTTTAGTCGTAACCAGAACCACTGCAACACTGTCCTTTGCTGCTCAAGAGTGTAACCCAACAATAAACGAAGAGTTATTATTTATAAAGTGACCACAATAGCTCAAAGTTCTTGCCCAGAATTGTGCAAGTAATTTTTTCAATTATATCCTACTGTCCGCTAATATCAGAAGACGCATAGATTGATGAAGCCGAAGTTCCCCTTACGAGAAGTCGCTGGTAAGATTTTGTTGTAAAATCAGCGTTTTCGCGTATACCCGTACATTCGTGAATAACAGTTCTCGTAAAACGATTTTAATAGGAAAATGATTTTTAAAAACCATTTTCTATGCACACCACGTTTAACATTTCATCCAGAAAAATTTCTTTAAAAAAATGGAGAATGTGTTTTCAAAAAATTATATTTTAGGGCTTCGGTGATCAGTCTACTTAAGGAGGAGTGTTAGACAATAATATTGTATTTTCAGTTTTTGAGCCATAACATTTATTCTAATTAACTTTTATCAAAATTATCTCTTCGACAAAGCATAGCATACATTCCTGGTAAAATTCTCAACATAAATAATTATACGATCTTTTATTAATTTTTCATGCAAAATCATTGCAAGAGAATTCTTGAAATTTAACCTATAATTCACTTGCAATGATTATGCATGACAAATTAATGAAATATTCCTTTATTATTGTCAAGCTGTTTACTAAAAAGATATCCTTTGCTTTGTCAAAGAGAAAATTTTGATAATACACTTGAATAAATGTTATAACTCAAAAATTGAAAATACAGTAAAATTGTCTAACACTACCCCTTAACGGTATGCGTTCCTATGAACGTTAAGTGAGACAAATTTCTCGACATGAGTAGATGTAAGACCTTTACACAGCGTGGTTGCAAATAGTTATTACTATAAACCACAATCTTTAAAATGCATACTTTGGGCTGGTTATCGACTAATATAATCGTTATTTAAGTTTATAGTCTTCTGAAATAAAATTATTGGCTGCTTTGAAAAAAAAAAAGGGCAACATAGGAAATACGATTTGCAGAAAATCAATGTAGTGGTTTGACGATATTTCTTTGACTTTCTACACGTGACACAACATCATTCAGTTGCAGATGTTTACTGAGCGAGGTGGAGCAATGGTAAAACATTCGCCTCGCAATCTGGAGGACCCGGGTCCGATACCCGTCTCCGGCAGTCCTCATTTCGGGTTTACAAAGTGATTAGAAATCATTTCAGGCTAACTCTCCCCGTGCATGTCTACCAAGGTCTAGTAGAGGGTCCAAATAAATAAATAGCGAGCTATTGAACTACAACGGGCCCGCTCGGAACCCGGAAGTGCGTGAGCTGTAAGGCTCATCCTTGCTCGCTCACAACTTGTCTCATCGCCTTTATTGGCTACGTGCTTGACTGCCGCCTACGTCACGGCCTAGACTGACGTCTAGACATTCTCCTCAACTGTTACCATATATCGTAAAAGTAAAATATGAGAAACTACAGCTTATTAGAATTGTTAGAAACGCAAGACGTGTTAACAGCGACGAGAACTGGAAAAACTGGCAGCGTTTATATCCTTATGTCTCTGTTACTATAGTGGTTATAAATTTACGGACTAACATTTTCTTTGGCTTGTAGTACGAGAATGAGTTTATTATTATTTGTAATTTTAACGTATCAAAATAATAACTAAAATATATACTAAAATTCATGATAACATTATGAATATAGTTGTATATATATATATATATATATATATATATATATATATATATATATATATATATATATATAT
>PNEQ01066587.1:0-12682 GCA_003012365.1 Medauroidea extradentata | reverse complement strand
ACTACTCCATTGAAGAGAGGAAGTATTTTACTCTTAAGCCCGGCCTATGAAGGAGAGTTCTTGACACGACGTAATGCTCTCCAGCACGAGAAAGAGACTCCCTTATCGTCATCCGTAGTTCCGCAAACAGCCGATCACTGTTGGTACTTTAGTTGAAGATTTGCTTTGTTTACATCTGCCAGTGTTACAATTTTTAGAATTATTTGTATAATAACGATGTTAATATAGTAAACTGTAATTGTAGATATCAGTTTCGTAGCCATAGACTCATTGGCTTGTGTTTTGAACTGTTTATATAAGTTGTCTGATACAATGTTATTGTTAAGAGCAGGCCTTTAGTACTATAATTTCAACCTTATTTCATTTTACTAGTGAAATTGGTGCTCATGGTGACGAAATATCCAACAGCGCGCAGGACGTTATTTTTCATGATTCGCCATATTTTGGTTGGCAAAACAATAGTAGAAAGCAATGTAATTATGTAATTTTTTTTACAAAAATTCCCGCAAATTCACTTTTTGAATCGTACACAACCATAGAGGTAATATATAGTAGAGGGAACATGACGTCACAAATGTGTGTCCTACATGGTCTCGAGGGTTAGGTGTCGTTTATCTATGTTTTCTCGGCGTAAAAATGCAGTCGTGATGTTTTAAACTTATGACGTACTTTCCAGAATATATATTTAGTCATATGGTGTCACCAATATCTCGATTCAAAACCTTATAGTAAGTATGTAGCTAATATTTACTTTTTACTAAAAACAACTGGGTTAAGAAAAACAGTAACGTGGCAAACATTGTTTACATTTGTCGTTCAGAAATTTCTACGCAATCGTACTATGCGATTATATTGTAGTATGCCCTCCTTAGTTCATATATTCATATGGTACCAAAATAACCCAACATAGTTGTGATTACTAAGCAATATTATCTTGGCTCTCGATGTTATTTCAAATTTCCCGCGCATATTTAACTAAAGTCACGTGACACATGTTGAACACACAATTTCGTACGCTGCTGTATAGAGCTTACTCCCTCTATCTATATTTACTCTAAGTACACAACAGTTTACAATTGCTTCAAAAATATAAAAAACCGAATTGGCTCTCGCTGTGTGTATGTACTTTATAAACGTGATTAATTTAAATCAAAGTTTATTACCTGTACAAAGATAATCCTCCGCAACGATCGAATCTGTTTGTAAGGCCAAGAAGAGCTGCACAAACTTTCACCATAATGTGTAGTTAACAAAAAACTAAAACATTTTCATTCAGCTCAGTGCTGTGTTTACATGTTTTTGCCAACACTAGCTCTATGCTTGTCTTTAAACATCGTCTGTTGGCCGGCTTCAAATTTGCTCAAAGGCTTCCACTCCATAGACTAATACCTCCATGGTTGTCACCACAATTACGTATTCGCTGGCCAATCAATAAAAAGACGCTTCATTTGCCATCGTCGCAAGCTCATTGCTCTTTGTTGTTTATAAACGTCAAGTTTTAAACATAACCATATCCTAAATTACTTCTTGACAGAAATGCAAGATCAATTATTCTTTCTCGAATTTTATTTTTTATTTACTCTTTAATGCATGCAAATATGATTGTATGCTAATATGTAACTAACGTTTGGTTTCCGTGCATTATGCAAGGTTATGTAAATAAGTCTATGCATTCAAAACAACTTACAAACACGTTCAAAATTATTTGGCGTGATTCATTTAAAGTTGTGTATAAAATTCTGAAATTGTGTAGTCTTAAGAAATAAAATATATGCATGTACACTGAAGCAGTGCTTCGTAGGCCTACGTCGTTAAAACCAGTAAAATAACTCTTAACCTCTTACGTGACAATTACGAAATATGATGCGGTGCAATCCTTTTCAGTAGTCTTAGCGTTTTCCGGTAAATTTATATACAAAATTACTTATGCCAATGCTCAGAAATTACTTGTATAACTAATAAAATGTTCATTTTACTAATACTAATGATGCGACAACTAAACTGAGACTCCCGTTTTTTGGCCTTAGTCAAGGCTGTGTCGCCACAAATTTGACGCGTCTTAATTCATCGGTGGTCGCATTTTGTCGTTTGACGTCTTACCAACGTCACGTTCTAGTTAAGACGGGCCAAAAACAGGTCCGTAATCGACCTGCAGACCTATTCCTCTATGGCCTTGCGTCTGTCCATTACAAGGTGGTATATTTCATACTTTCTGGTTTTAAGTTTGACATTCAGTTGATAATTTCTCCTTGCTCTATGTAATATATTTGACTTTAAAGTTTACTGTAACACCTTATTTTTTCTATGGTTTACTGTTAGTCCATTTTTCTATACTGTTAGATATTGTCCTTGGCTGTTAGTTTTTAGCGAATGAAGTATATTTGCTTGAGCATATTAACCCAAATAATGTAACTACGCCAACATGCCGGTAAGTCTATCTTCCAATTAATGTACTGTAGACGTACAATAGATTAAAACTATCTGGAAGACGATACCACAGAGTGCTGTTATTAGTTAGATTCAATTTCGAGTTTCAATATATATCGCAATGATTGGCTTTGCTGTATGAATGTCGAATGACAGAGATTTCAGATAGGTTGTCACATCGCTTACATTTCCGTTCGTACTAATCCTACCAGTCAATCCATAACAGGTCAGTAGTGTAAACGTATGGTTACTGAAACAGTGGAATCTCTCTGTATTTAACGCTACAGTTTAAATACAAGTCATAGCTGGTACACGATAAGTGTTTTGGAAAGTCCATATCAATTTATATTATCTGTAAGATTTTTTCCTTTTTGCTGTACGTAATTATTAGCATAGAAATGTGTGTGCGTGTGTGTGTGTATATATATATATAAATATATATATATATATATATATGACCTGTACATAGCTTACATTACAGAATAAACAAGGACATCAGAAGCGAACTAGCATGTCGGCTCCTTTGATGTCGGCGCATTGGGGTGCTGATTGGCTAGTGTTTTCCGCCATGTTTAACGATGTTTTGATATAAACATTAGCCTACATGTACGGTAATGCATTTTCTCGAGCTATTAAAACAAGTTTTTGCGTGTTTGAAATACAGTTGCCGCAGTTATAATTATATTCTATATAAGTGGCTATATTTACAAATTACAAAACACTAATTTTCAAGTGATGTGTAATCGATTCCTGAAATGTTTATTTCGTTGCAGTCTGTCTAACAGCTGGTCATACGAATGTATTTTTACGAGAGACTATATATTAAAACAAATTCAGAAACAACTTGCCTTAATGAATACAACAGAGGTGACAAAACCCTTCTCTTCTTAACTATCCTCAGAACAATTAAATACTAAACAATAGGTATTCTAGCAAAGCTGATTTGTATCTCTCTTTCAAGGAAAACGGACTTAAAATATTGTAAATGCTTGTAGCTTAAAAATTATGCATGTCTTCTAACTCAAACGAAAAAATTACTACACAAAGTCATCACAGCCTCGCAATATTACACAAAAACAAATTTTCACGAGGCACGCTTTTGCCGTAAAAAACGCAATTAGAACACGGCGCCTGACATAAACAAGCAGACGGCAGAGCTTGCGAAAAGTCTACGAAGATCACTTCTGATACTCTCGATTATTCTCTGCTTACACCTTCAGTCCCCGGCTTTGAAACTGTACTCCTTAAATACACGAGCAATAAGTAAGGGTAGGCCTAGGTCAACAGTAAAGTCTATCACTCTGCTGACAATACTCTATAAACAGTAAAATCTTGCTACACGTAAAATGAGAAATATAAACCATTATCATTAGCAACGCTGAACCTTTTTAGTATGCGGTAGGACATTGTAGAAGTATGTGAATAGAGATTTCCGGCTACTGCACATGAGGCAAACATTTACGTCAGAAATAACGTGGGTGTAGGCGAAACAAATATCGTTTTCCAGTACTTAAAGTCATGGAAGCTTTATTTTATTTGCGAAATTTTTTAAATACTGTTCGTTTTTACTTAATATGATGTTTACCAGTTTGTTCTTAACAATACCTACTACGGAATTACAAGACAAAATATCAATATCTATGTTGTTGTTACGCAGACGTTGCATCATCGACTCATCCGAAATGAATTTAAAATGCTCTCGAATAAAAGCAGCTCTTCGGTAACTTCTAAGACTGAGAAAATAAGTTTTACGAACAGACATGTAGAGCGTCTGTCTTGAGAATCAAAGTGCAGTAATGCTCTTCGGTTTTCCTGTAGTGAGTGTTGGACAAAATTTGTTTACAGTTTTCATTTAATAATATATTTTCCAATATAACTGCTTAAATACTAGCACGGCTAATACTTAAGTAGAACTCTCGCATTATTTTAAATACTCTTACCTATTTTTGCTCGTATTTTCCACCCGCTACAGTAAAATATTAGGTCGTTTACTTTAACTTAATGAATTCAACCGTGATTTCTTGGTTTTCACTAAACACAAATTATGAAATAAGCAATTATAGGCTATTATTAGCAGTTCGTAAATTTTAATAAGAAATGTCGATAGTCAGAATGGCACAAATGTGCCCGGATGCCTCACTGCTTCACAGGTTCCCACACACTCGGCTCTTGTATTGTTAAGAGGAGTTGGCAAAAGTCTCAAACACTCTCTACTTATCTAAACTAACTTTGTGTTTTGGGACGGTACATGAGATTCAAGCAAACCGTGAGAAAAGCAGTTGTTGAAGATTATCGTTGATGTTCACATAACAACTAATTTAGACAAAAAATTCAAGTAAGACAACATAGAGGTAAACCGTAAACCGTGGTTACTTTGACCTTGAGGGGTAACTTTGACCACTCAAAAATTTTGTTTTTCATGTCGTTTAGTGACGAAAGTTTCAAACATTAGCTATAAGGATCAAAGACATTTTTTAAAATACTCGACTTAGATTATCTGTTTTTTGCCAAAAAAAAAAACCAACAACTTATATTTTGAGTGGTCAAAGTAACCCCGAAAATGTTCAAAATATCCCCGGTTTACGGTACAGGTTCAGGTTGTGATCCTAATTTAAGTGCTCGAAGAATCGCACTATTCTGAACGGTTTCCCGTTTCTAAAATCAGTTATTTCCATACACACTCACACACTTACAAACAGGATGCTTATGAAATTACGTACAAATTTTGCGAGACGATTCTTTGTAAATTGACAAGATAAAGTTATAGAACGTAAGTATTTTGTTGGAGAAATCGTAACGGAGAAATTCGTGATTGAAAATTTACATTAAAAACCAAAATTTGTTAAAATAAACTAAATTAAGGAGTAAATAATGACAGTCCTGGTGCGTTTCAATATAACAAGACCTACATATGTGAAAAAAATGTGCTACCCGCCGGTAGACTATTTTAGTTCTTGTTATCTGTAACTTAACAAATCAAAATTCAAATTGAATGCTTATCTCAATGTTCTGTAATAAAACACGGCCAATTAATTTGGTGCGCACGAGAGACGGTCTCTTTGTTGAGGTATTCTTGGTTGTGGGCTGGTGTTAATTGAAACAGGATAATTTGTTGAGAAAATTAATAAAATTGTGATCAAATAAAATTTTTGTGAATTCAGTGAATGCAGTGCAGAATACTGGAGAGAAACATCACACTTGTAGGGAACAATGATACACATAACACACAGGAATACTTTTGAAAATTTCAGTATTTATATTAAATGATTAAGAGCATGAGAATTAAAAGTGCTATTCCCTACAACCTTGGACAAATTACTTACCCAAATTATCATCTCCCAACTAGTAACGAAGCACATTACTAAGTCCACAAATAACTTAAAATGTAAATCTTCTGGATCTGAATTTATTTACCAGTTTATTGAATTATGCTCGGCCAATGAAATAAATATTTAGCTCAGTCAGTAGAGTTGAGATAGTAGATCTCAGGCCTCTGGTTAGGCTCGGCATTATTAGTTATTTTGCTAAGTAAAATAATAGTTTTCAGAAATTAGTTGATCAGTTCCAAATCAAATTAAAAGAGTTTACTGTTGAAATTTGCTCTAGAAATTATTAATATTATAAAACAGAGCCAAACTTGAATGATGATTTATACGATTTCAGATCACTTAAATAGGGTTGCGGACTAGAAAAAAACGACGCCTTACGTAGTCCCCATGTTGGCTTGTAGTCCACCAAAAACTAAAGCTGTCTGCACACGGTATAGAATTTATCATACAAGTTCGTGTACTGGATTCTTTACAAGTTTCTTTTACAAGCCGATGTACTAGGTACTATACAGGTTTTCGCTACACACGATACTGGCTACCTAAATTTTGTGCACAGAGAAAATTCAAAATAAGCTTCATTACGCAGATAATTACTGTAGTAGTTAATACTTTTCACCACGTACAAACAAGTATCTTCTCTAAAGCAGTTATTAACACTCGTAACTGCTATTTCGTTCAATTCGTTCCCTCCATGTTTATGTTTATCAATACTTGCGCGCGCCAAAAGTTCTAGTGATGTTTTTATGAATTCTGATTGGCCGCTGCTTAAATATTGCAGTGCAGCTCGCAATAAAAATCGGACGCCGGCAATTCTAGACAAATCCAGTACCTGAGCTCGCAGGGCTGCTAGTAGCAGGCTAGATATACTAGTAGCCGAGCAAGTACGACTCCTAGTATACAATATTATAAGGAATATTGGACCGTGTGCGGCAGCCTTTAGCTATGTTTTAACACAAATCAGCCACTTATTTTGTCGGCAAACTTAATTAGGTGTTCTCAATAGGCTCTAAATCCACTCCCTTGGGTTTCCTAAGCTTACGACGGCGGCAGGACGAGCAGACTTTCCCACACAGGAAAAAGCCTGCCGCTACGTTTATTTGCTTCAGGAGTCAAGAATAGAAGACCGAGCCATCGCTCGTAGCATCGGTTCTAGCCCTAGCCTCAGAGAAATTACCTAAAATTCCTCCAACTTGGAGAATGATCTTAAGTATTACAGGATCTGATCCCTAGATCTATGTCATGTAAACCTCCTGAGCACACTAGTACACAGAGAAGCGAATCAAAACATAGTAATGACAATTAAATATTACTTTAAACTAAATTTAACATCAATCATCATCAAATTAGAAACGTTCATCGAACAAAAAAATTAAATAAAATACAAGAAATAATCATCAAAAATAATTGATTGAAAAAAATTAAGTTAATATCTGTAATTCCATTACAACGGATCACGAGTGTGAGTATATCGTCCGCTTTACCACAAATGATGCGCCCTTATTTAAGGAAACTACCGGTTTTGTAATTTGCAAAAGATTTTTTAAAATACGTGGGCCCTCAAGACGCGCAGTTGCCGGACCACCATCCGTCGCGCGGGCTCAGCTGGTCAGGCGAAGCACTCTCTGTGCAACGTGCTCACAACACGTGGGGTGGTCACCTCCGTGGCTTCCTACCGAGTGGGTCTTGAGACTTATGTCTAGGCGCTTACACGATGAAGCCATCTTCGGTTGTTTCTGTAATCTTGATTTGGGTACGGCCGGCCTCTCCACTTCCCCTTGCCATTATTCTAACGAACGTAAGTCTGCGCATACGCAAAACACTAAGCGCGTCGCAGACGCGAGGAATTGCAGCGAGGTACGTGTAGCTCGCCTAGTCTCTCCCCCTTCCTCCTTTCAACCAACCCTCAACAACGCAGGCCTACCTGATGCTCGAATTCGGGCCAAGGGTATCCACAAGGGGGGGGGGGGAGTGGTACAGAGTCCCCCCCCCCTCTTAACAGATATTATACAATTATTATTTTTTAATTATTTCAAATAAAACTTATAGCTAACTATTTGCAGTTTTATAAGTTTCGTAGTCAACGCAGTTTCATGTGTTGAAACATGTCAGTGCCTACAAATTTATACAGACTACATACCTTCGTGTTGACATAAGCATGTATTATGATTCCCCCCCCCCTTTTTTTTTATACAATCTGTAAGATGGGCACCCTTGATTTTGGCCCTCCATTCCCAGCCTTAAATTAAAATGTTTGATATCGTATTTCGCCGACAGAGAAATATCACAGTGCATTTTTGTAGAAGCCACATCGACCAGACTGCAGGGCGCATGGGATTATCATAGCAGAATACAAAAAATTAACTAGAAATTATATAGTTTGTGTGATGCTTCCTTCTATACTTTACACGGACCCCATAACGAATACAAGTGTTTGTCTTCGTCTTTCATTAGATTTAAAGTGTATATTATTTTGCTATCCGATGAATGCCAGTTAAAGATTTACGAACAGAATAATTTCACTTTAGGAAGAATTAAATGCTCTGATCATAATTTTGGATTCTTTCAATATTATCAGATTAATTTTCGAAGTCAAATTCAACCACATTATTCCTACTCATATTATGTTCTTTCTGAAAGCAATGATGTAGCCTAAATGGAATATGAAACTTGCTAGCAATAGCTGCCTCCTTATTGTTGCATTAATTTGTTTAGTGTAGCTTTCTTAAGTTTTGGTTAAAATCCCGTTACATTGTTACATTTATGAAGAAGTGTGTCAACAAAGTTACATTTTCGATTTGATTCGTGTTGTGATATACTAAACACTAAAACACGGGGTCGTCATAATTGGAGGGGCAAGGGGTTAATTTAGTTCCCTTTCCATTAAACGACAGAGAGCTGCGAACAATGGTATTAGTTTTTTAAGTCTTGGAAATTTGTTAGTGGCTTCACGTGCGATACTCTCGATACTCTATGATGAATATACTTATTTGAACTCTATGATTAGTTTAATTAGTTTATTTCATCCTGTGAACTACAGTTAACAACATGCACAGTACAATAAATACAATTGCATTTGTATGTATTGTAGTATAGGATTAGACTGCTATGCACCAGATGTAATTTTCCGCGTTTCATGCGCGGAGACTTTACAGCGGTAAGGTTCAGCTTTCCACTCTGGGCGGTTACAGCATCGCTCCTATTCGCGGCGCGCGCAAACTGGTGAGCAGTGTTTTCGTACTAATCTCTTTCCTATGGGACATAAAGAGGAGAACTTACAATATTACTTGTGAAAAGTTTGTAATAAAGACCATCGTATGCCTCCAACGTTGGGTTTTACGAATCTGGGTGGAATGTTTTCAGTTACAGCTGTCTTAAAATAGTCGCTTTTAGCCATTTCAAGGTGCCCCCAAAAACATGTTTCTAACTAGCATGTTGCATTTTTAAAATGTTAGAAGCCTTGTTTTAACTGTGCGTTCTTTTTTGTGAATAAGTTTAGCTGTTTCGCATAAAAAATAATCTGCGCAGCACGACACGCTATAACACCGTTCATGTGTCAGGTGCATAAGCCCCTTAATAAATACATATTTGATTGGTACTTGCAGCAGAAGCACTTTGAGTGCGCAAACGGGAAATGGAAGTGGACGTAAGGTCTCGTCGACATCCAAGATCATTAGAAACGGTAACACGTACACAACAATAGTTCAAAGGAACTTGGAAAGGAATTGGTCGTGACATTTCGTTAAGGACTCCATCCCAGCATTCAACCTAAGTGACTTCGGGAAACCATGGGAAACAGAAAGCAAGATGGCGGAAGACCGGAATTGGGATATGTATGCTCCCTAACGCGAGTGAGTGAGTCCAATGTTATAACTGTTCCGCCAACTCGATCGGTGGGTAAACAGAGACAATTTCAGCATATTTTTGGATAAAATGAGACGGCGAAGATAGTTGTTTATAGCAGAATGGGTGCAAAATTTAGGGCAATGTTGCCTCTTCTAAAAAATGACTTCTACGCCACCGTCAAAATGCTTTATGTTTTAAATAAATATTTTGAATTTGTGTAAGTATAAGCGCTCAAGACAACTTATGTCTAGGTGCTCACACGATGAATCCAGCTTCGGACGTTTCCGTAACTTTGATTCGGGTATGACCGGTAACGCGACTTCCCCTTTGGCGGGTGATCATTTATGTGACCCATTAATATTTTTTACCTCGGGAAAACTGGAAGCATCTTTCCGAACCAAAACAACTTTGTGAACGTTATCTTTTTACACCACGAAGCTGTACTGTCAGTGACGTGAAATGTTTTTTCTTATGTGACGACACTAATCACCTTTGGTGTATACAAATTTCGTTCCACGTGGACCATTATTTTTTCCACCAACAGCAAATGTTTAGTTCAAGTTAGAGTACAACCAAATTTTCTTACAAATTCATAACTTTTAGACGGTTACGAATCGGATTACGCAAGTTAGGTTTATTTGGTAGGTCTTGGGCCCTTCTATCACTCACCTCCTCATTGACGTCTACTACCGGAACATCCTGAGTGTGTGTGTGTGTGTATATATATATATATACACACACACACACACTAGCAGTGCGCCCACGGCTTTGTACGCTTGTGATAATCACAGCAGATAAAATTTGCTTTAGTTGAAAAGCCACTAATAGCGACTTAAACTGGGCCGTATTTATTGTCACAACAAAGTTGACATTATGAGGTAGTTACGGACTTCTAAATGTAAGAGGGTAATTGATTTAAATACGCAGTTTACGTGGTATGAAGACTTATGTCCTCCAAGCACAACCATTGGTGATGGTGTCCTCAATAACATACTTGTTTTTCAAAACCTTAATTTGAAGTCAAGTGCCAGAGGGCAGATTGGGCGGGATAATGTTTTGCAAAATTATAAAATCATTTGGTGCTCCAATCTTGATGTTAGTGAGACTGTATATGTGGAATGACGCTGTCGAGGAACTTTAGTGGATAGTGGACTGAATAATACATTTTTACCACTTCTGAACGACTTCATCTAATTGCAAAGATTTAATCTGCCTTGTATTTTTTGTATCAGAATTGCATGTCTGCAAAGCTTTAGTCGAATTTTAGCCAATAATCTTTGGAACAATAGACCGGAGATACAAACAACTGCGCAACATAATGTCGAAATTATTAATGTAAAGAATACTTAATTTAAAAATTAAATATTACTTTCCCAGGCTCATAGAGGTTGTCCAACAATACGTCTCGATAGACGAATCTCCTATATAAATTGTTTCTCGCTGGTCGTGCTGGTTTTTGGATCGTTTCCTTTGAAAGTGTACGAACTAAGTTTTCTTCTTAATAATTAAGTAATCTTATAAAATAAAAAACTTGCATTACTTTTTTAAATACTTACGTAAGTATCATTCTGAATCGAACACCACTCCAATATTTCTACTGGTTATATAAGTATCATCGGCCGATAGAAAACAAATGGTATGCCTTTTCACGCCTTTAGGTGTTGAATTTCGAAAAATCTAAATTTCACACCCTAAACATTTGTTCAAGTATTCAAGTGAAGTGATAATCACGACGATAGCTCCTTCAGTCGAAGCAAAATCAATGATTCATTAAAATTCGTACATAACCCCTGTACAGTACTGGGAGCTCGAATTTTGAAAACTCTTAAAACCATTTTGCGGCTGCTTACCTTGTCGTCATCCTGAAGCAAAAATAAACTGAATATCTCGATGGGTTCAATTTATATCGAAGATTTCTATAACACGTTCCGGGTGTTTTCACCACCTAAGAGATTGGATTTGGAAAAAACCTTCAATCACATTTTAGACTACTTTACTGGTGTCTCTTGAACGTTAATAGCACGCGAATAGCCCGCTGCGTTCAAAATATATCGACGATTAATTAAAAACACATTTTACCACATTTAACCCCTTTTAACATTTCTAAGGTGGCGAATTTCAACATTTTCTGAAATTTGTTTTCATGTATTTGAGTAAGCATCAATCGTAAGCAAAAATCACGTCGCTATTTAAAAAGCATTGGGATCTATATATATACATATATATATATATATATATAGATTGTTAATCGAAATCATATTTTACCCTTTTCTAACCTCTTTAGGGCCAAATTCGGAAAAACTATATTTTAATGGTACTTGGCATATTTACAAAAGGCTCGAATTCCGTTAAATGCTGTGTGCGAACGTTAAATTCTGAGATACAAAAAATACAAGGCAGATCTAATTAGTGCAATTTACATGCAGTCGTTTAAAAGGGATAAATGTGTACGGTAGTTCACTTTCCAATTAGGTTCCCCAACAACATCGTCTCACTTTATATCATCTCACTAATCTCAAGGTTGGGGCACCAAAAACGTTTCCGCGAAAACTTTTCCCACCAAAACTTTCTAATGGCATTAAACTTAATAAGAGTAATTTGAAAATGTTTAATTGAGGGCACCGTCACCAATGGCACAGGGTAAGTCAGATGTTTTTCATTTGAATAACCACTTACCTTTAGGTGTCTGAAACTACCGCAAACCGTAAATTTTGCAAAGCTCTAAATAAGGCCCAGGCGAAGTCGCTGTTAGCGGCAGGAACAAACTTAAGACTGATTTTCGCGTGGACAGCTATAGATACTTATCCTGCTGCAGAGTTAGTTCAACTAGCCGCTTGGCTATTTTAACACTTAATGACTTAAGTATCAATCTTGTGTACAAAGAGGTTTTTCAATTAAAGTAAATACTATCAGTTACGAATAATACTCGCGAACAAAGCCGCAGGTGGCTGCTAGTGTGTGTGTGTGTGTGTGTAGGTGTATGTGTATGTATGTATATATATATATGTATATATATATATATATATATATATATATATATATATATATATATATATATATATATATATATATTATGTTTTTAT
>PNEQ01066586.1:82470-107265 GCA_003012365.1 Medauroidea extradentata | reverse complement strand
AATTAAAAATAATTCATAAATTAACTACACACTTGGAAACATTACAAATTTGTTCATAGATTATAAATTTCGCATTCTTGTCGACGTCAAATTTCTTTTGTCCCGACTACTTTAACTGACCACGTGTTAAATTTCGACAACACGTCACTGTTAGTTGTTGCCATTTATACTTTTACATGCACAATTTGCGTGCTCTCATTATAGTTACTAAATGCACAAAATATTTTTCGTTACATGTAATCGTTCCATTTGCAAGTTCCCAGTTCGTTTTCCTATTCATCGGTACCATCGCTGTCTCTCCCAAGAAATACAATGCGATTGTTATTGAATGATATGGATTATTTTGATTAAATTAGTTAAGCTGGATATTGTTTGTATAACTATGGCACATGTACATTTGCTAATAACCAACGGTTGTTGTACTAACATTTTCTGAACATTCTACCAATAAATAAAATACTACAATAAACCATATCCTATTTCAACAATTTTAGTTGTTCGAATTCTACCTTGTGTTCAAAAGAAAACGCGAATTTTTTAGGTGTCTATAAATTAATCTTACAATGATGCTAAAACTAGGTATTTGTCACTTTCTTCACGATAATTTGACATGTCCTTTGAATAAAATTTTAGTTTACAATATGTATAAAGCACTACTAAAACCTGACTGATTATTATAATTTGTAAATTTGGTAAATCAGTTAATACTAAAAAAAAAAAAAAAAAAAAAAAAAAAAAAAAAAAAAAAAAAAAAAAAAAAAATGGCCGCACAATTTGAAACTTTGAAGTTTATATTAATACTTCACAGCACATGCAGTTTTCTACATGCGGTCACTAAACGTTAACAATAAAGTGCGCGCAGGAGTACCATTATTTGAAGTGTATATAGAAACGCGAAGCAGATTTTATTGTGATTCAAATAAGTAATTGCCAACTACAATTCATAAACAAAAGGAATTAACAACTGCAGTCAACTTGCTGTTGAACAATGTACATATGGCACTGTTAACGCCTCCCCCTCATATCGTCCCTTGCTAAGCGACACAATCTGGAAGTATAGCGCCTAAGGTGCTGACAAGAGGGTCACTTGTGTTTACGACAGGTCCGAGAGCTCAAGGCTACCTCGCCGCCCCAACCGCCAAGCCTACAAGTCAATACTGTGCTCTCTGTCGCTTTCTAATCTGCATCTAGATCTGACAACAGCGCTCAGCGTATCATCTGCCTCTGAACTTGTACAGCTCGGCACGGCCCGTGGGAAACCACTTGTGGGAGTGAGATAGTAGTGTGAAAGAGAGACGGAGCGTTATCTGTTGTTCGCGCCAGTCTACCGTGTACAACTAGCGCTGCGGCCGGAATCCTGTTACTCGACTGGCTGCAGAGCAGGCTTAATCGTTTTAAACTTTTACGTTTTTAAGATATGGTTTGTAATGTAGTCATACACTATGACATTTTTTTCTTTCTGTAATGAAAAGGTTTTTGCTTTCACCGTTTTTGTATACTGGCACGTCAGTGTTCACGTTTGTCTAACAGATTTACGTTAGATAGGAATACCAACTTACTTACCGAAATGAAATACTAATTCACACTGAAGAACAGTGATACGTCGACAACTCGATAAAAACCGCATTGAAACTTATTTTGAATTAAAAAAAAAACTTACTTAAAAAATTAAAAATTCTCTCATGCGAAAATCCAGGGACAGACCCCGCCGGAAATCGACCCCAGATCACCTAGGAGGAAGGCGAATGGTGTGACTCTGCGTGAAGAGGTGAGGTGAGAGGGTTACCAACCTTTAAAAACTAGATCCGATGAGGGTGAAGTGATCTGAAGGGACAACATAACAGCCATTCCCGAGTGGGGATTCGAACCCAGGACATCTCGCACCTTAGGCCGGTGCCTAACCGACTAGGTTACGGAGACCGACTCTGTGCGTGAGGAATTATTGGGTTTTGCATTCAGCATCGTGCGCGACAAGCTTCCGTACAATTCCTGTGTTAATTACAATTCACTGTCGCGTCACAGCTGTCCCAACAAGTTGCTCAACTACCTGTGCTGATAATGTTGTGAACCTCTGTAATTAACGTACGCATATTGCTGCTTAAATATATATTTAATTGTAAGCCATTAATTGAAGTTTTAACCCAGCAATACAATCAAATAAGCCGTTCAGAGATTTTAGTTTGTTTACCATTGAAATTGTCTTGATTTGTGTATGTTTGCTCGTGCTATAATTACCTTTTGAAAATTGAGACTATTTAAACATAATTTGGCCACACGAAACATCTTAGAAAATATTTTATAGAACTACTTTAAACTCGGTACACATATAGTAACAGACACTTTGATCTGAGATTATGTTTTTGCTCATGTCCTGTTTGTATTGTCATAGTTGTGGCCATATGATCATATTGTGATAACATGAGATAGCCCTGCTGCTTATTTCATAATTCCATTATCTTGAAATTTATGAATTTAGTACATGTATTCATACTATCGAAATGGTGGCTATTTAAACGATTTTGAACACACGAGACATTAGAATTATATTTTATAAAATATAATCAAATTTGGAACACATTTACCTGATAGCAAAGCGACTTCGCTTTTATACATTTTGTTGATGCCGTGTTCCTTGTTACAAAATTTCGGCCTACTACAGCGACTTTGTTTTTACATATGTATTTTGTTCATGACATATTCATTTTTTAAAGGCTGTGTGTACTTTTTTTAAATAATGAAATATGTAAGGACAATAATTTCCAAAGTTTCTTCAAGCTCGGTACACATTAGGTACTAAGTAAGGTAACGTTAATGTAATGTTGGTTCATGCTATGCTTATTGTTGTACATCTCTAGAATTGTGAAGTTCACGACATGAATACGTAACGATTATTAAATGTATTTGAAGATCCACAAGACCGATAAGACGCAAATTTAATATTTATAAATCTTTATATTTCAAATTATTATTTAACAAGTATTTATTGTTGTGGGCCCCATGTTACAACATAACACGCGGATCAATTTTGTTATAATTTCATATTTCCAGATGTACGTCACCGATTTTTAATTATATATTTGATTTTCACTCCTCTCCCCCACAGGTTTGAAGAAATCAGGCCTATTAGCTTTACTGGTACCTCCTTGCTTGCATGCAGTAAAGGTTGTTATCTAGGTAGGCTGCGTTGGTGTATGTGAGGCACAGAACCTATGGAGTGTTAAGAGTGACGTAGGCCGGCGTATGTAATATATTATCGCCTCTACACACAAACCCCGCAATTGGAGTGCAGTGTTTTACTGTTATTCATTTCCCTATGGGATTTTAAGCGGTGACCGTATTATTTCATTTGTGATACTTATCGTTCAAACTCCACCTCTTATTTCTATTATTGTTTTTTTTAATCCGGTTGGAATTTTCCTAGGTATAGAAGTTCTAATAAAAAAAATAAAAAAAACCGTTTTTAGCCATTTTGAAAATCTTGAACATCGTGTTTCCAATAAGCGGTCCTAATCTATAAATTAATGGAAACGTTGCTATAAATGTTTTTCTCTTCATAGATGTACACGTAATGCACGTTGTAACTTGCTGCAATACGTTTCAAGCGCAACTATAACCAAGCACATAAGTCGTTCCCATACCTCTCCATCTTGTCCGTCATCCATCCCAACATCTCCCCTCCTATTTCCAACATTGCCAACCTCACATAGTTCTGAAAACTACTCGACTGGTTTTCGTCCCGTATGTCACAAAATAAGAGCTTAGATAGATCACACATATTTATATAACGTTATGGAAAAAACATACTAGATATAAAAAGTGCGATTCCAGTGCTTACTACCCGAAACATTTGACTAGCTAATGAAGGGATTTTTTTCAGAATGCATTCTAAATTTTTTAGTCAGTTAATATGAAGTTCTGTTTGCTACTAAAAGTGAGTGAAGCTAACATATACACTCATAGTAAAATATGTATCGTAGTACACGTGATATTGTATTGTGTTGAAAGTTGAACGGAGGCTACAGAATGCACATGCAGCATCGTCGCACATTATGACGAGGAGCTGACAAGACAGGAACACGGCAGTATGACGTCACACCAGTAGGTGCAAGGCAAACTGGGGCTCATGTTGGCGAGCTAGGGCAGGGCTCTATGAATATTGCATGGCGACGACCAGGGAGAGGCGAGGCGCCTACACTCCAGTGGTTCCTGCTACCAAGTGCAGTTCGAGGGCCCTCCAATCCCACCGGGAGCTAGGACGCAAGACACGCTACAAGAGGATCACCCCAGCCAGTACGGCGGAGGGTTGGGGGAAGGGGGCTGAGGCAGGAAAATGTTGGCGTGTCATAAAGCAAGAGGCGGCTCGTAACAGCAGACCTGCGCCGCTCGAGTACTGAAAGAAAAATGAGGGCGGAAGAAGGAGAGGCTCGCAAAGAAGTGGAGGAGATAGTTGCTGGGCCAGGGCATGCGGTTAAAGAAGAGATGCGGCGTCAATGTTCCAACTACGCCAGCGAACAACTATACAGCAGTGGCATCATTCACCACAGACAAGAACTTGAGAGCTGTTAATACTCATTGCCCAAACACTGTAACAACATTTTGTCGTAGATACAATACTTCCAGTCCAGTTGGGATGCCAGTACCATCTGAACTGCTTCTACAACAATGTGTTCTGTAGAAGTAACACTCTCTTAGGTAATGAAAGCTAAAAGCATATATATATATATATATATATATATATATATATATATATATATATAACAGAACATATTGTTATTTCTACAGAACATAGTACTGTAGAAACAATCGATCCTGGACTGTTGGCCCTATTCTAACTCCTACCATTTGGTTCTACAAATTATGCACAGTTATCCTGCTCGCTTACTCTACACTGTACGCCCAATCATCCTAGCTGCTAGATGTTCATTGCAAAACATTAGAAATGGCGTATGTCCACAATCCAATGAATTCGAATTGTAAACTACCATTGCAACAAACTTTAACAAAGTCTCAAAATATAAAATATGCAATACAGATACTATACATTTTATTTATTTATTTTGTATTAACAATAGCTACCACACGCGTCTACGTTCGCAGGGTTTTCAATTTAGTTCGGTAATATTCCTAAACAAAAAAAAATATTTAAAAAATTTTATTCACGGTCATTAATGGCAGTATAGAAAGCCAATAACTTTTTTTTGTTACTCTGTCGTGCCCCTGCACCCGGTTTTGCAATATTCCCCTTAAATTATTTTATTGTTTCGCAGGTGCACACTCAACAACTTATTATTTTATTTTTTTTTTATATTTATTTAAGAATTCCTTTTAACCCCTCTACTCCGTTTTGCCGCAAATAACCCCCACCCCCCTCAAACACCACCGAACCTCTGACCAATAAAGATATTAGGGTTACTTTGACAGAAACCTTCGCAACACACGCACAACAAACCGCCAAAGTTTGTTTTCACTCATGTTTTGTGTTCCACATTCTGCCACTCTTCCCCTTCGTGCTTCCCTCCCAAATTGTGCATCGTAGCGGGTTAAAAGTTGCCTATGTCACTCATTTGCTACATTAGGAAAACATAATGTTTTTCTACCCATTCTCACAAGATATGAAGATTTTTAAAGATTGTAGCATTGCAAGACAAGGTTTTTGGATATTAGAAATTGTTGGTTGAATGTTAACAACAATTTTATGAACATACGACTGTCATATGTTATTAATATTTATGATAGGCAACAATACGGAACCAACGTTATCCTACAAACAGATAAAATAAATAAATGGAAAAGAGAAGATATTGTTTCTGAATCTCACATTCCATGAATAATCTTCTAGACTTGAGGATTGGATGTGAAATTCTTTGAACATTTCAAACGAATGGCAGAAATTTGCAAATAGTTCATGAAATGAAAAACAAAGCAGTATTCCTACCCAATCCCATGTACTATGACTGAATGAAATACACCAAATGAAAAACAGATGGCACTCTTACCTAATGTCATATATCATGAAGATATTTTAAACTTGAGCACTGGAAGCTCAATTTTTGAACATATGAAATAGTGGTAAATATTGGTAACAAGTTGGTAATCATATGTTCGGTATTGGGCATAAATGCATACGTGGACCAACGTAATAAAAACAACTAAATTTTTCTAACAGAAAAAAATTAAAACGGAAAATAGATCGGATTCCTACATTCCTACTGATTACCATATACTATGGCCATTTTTCTACACGTGAGCAATGAAAGTTTTTTTTTACTTCGAAGAGTTGTTTGAATACAGGAAACATTTGGCTCTGTGTTAGCCCAACATTTTAAAACCAAATGAATTTCTGTAACAGGAATACATATTTAAAATTGAAAAGAGAACGTACTTGTACCCAATTTAATAGGGCATGAATAATTTTCTTACGAAAATAATTTTGCTAACAACTTAATTAATTTGTTTTTTCCATCACTGATTGATATGTGCACGAGCATATATGTTTATCAAATTTAGACTCCGTTGGTTTATGGTTGGTTACATGATGTAAAACAAACTGTTTGAATTAACTGTGTAGTTTTACCTGATTTATATTTGGTAAGTAGAAATATGGTATCTTATATAATCCAGCACTAAACCATTAAAGACCATCTAAAGTATTATATTAGCGTAAGACAGACTGTAAGATTAGCCGTAATTCGGGAAGAAGATTTCTTCTTACGAATGTGTAAGTCCTTACCTATTTGTATGTGCGCGACGTTAGAACTGAGAGCCTACAAAATAACTTCACGAAAAAAAAAAAAAAATGGTAGCAAAATGTCAAGATGGTTAAAAACGTTTCATTGGAGGAAGGAATTTCATCAGCTAAATACACAACTTACCAGTAACTAAAGATAATTTTGTAGTAAAAAGCGTAATTCAAGTAAGCAATTGATACAAAAATTATATATGGTACAGTGATGTTAATTATGTAGGGTGCATGTAAAGACTTAATCTTTAATGTACTTACAGATATGATTACATAACTAAGTATGAAAATAATGTTTACGTTATTATCACGTCGGCATTGTAGAGTAGTAGATAATGCAATGTGTTAGTTAAATCTTATCAGCTTTTTGTTTATCCAAAGTTTGGCCAACGTGGCACGAAGTAATGCAAACGTTGGTACTGTGCATATTACTTAAATAATGCCGGTACTTAAAATGCAACCACATATTGAGTTGGTAATTTGAAGAATATTGGTTAGCATATAAATAAACAAGGTTGAGCCAACGTAGGCTCACGTTACGTTATGGTATTAGTCCAACCGATAACGTCAGTGTTTGGCCATTGTTGGCACCCAACCAAAAAATCCAATGTTGGGCCAACATAATACCGATAGTAATTTTTATTTCAGACCGCCTTTGTCCAAATTTGGTTGAACCTTCGAGCAAATACTGGGCCTGTGTTGGACCAACCAAAATTTATTACTAGGACAAATGAGTATTTTATACTAACGAAACGAACAGAGTTCCTCTCAGCAATGTGTTCGACATATTTGTGTGGGAAAGATAACAATCGGGACAATGAATGTTCCACTATCACTCTCGAGCAGGTGATCGTTGTTACAGATCCTCTTTCAACTGATGCGACCAACTATTTGAGGTATCTTGCTTTGAATGCAGAGGCGGGTCGAGTGTGCCAGGAACTGTACACTCGTGCGAACACACCGCCGTATACCAATGACCATGAAATATCTACTGGCTACGTACTGTGTTGTGAGCAGTAAGTAATAAGCGGCGTGTCAGTTCTCTGCAACTTGTGCCCTATCTGCCAACAACCTTCGAGCCACCACTGTTTGGATGATTGTTACACTTGTCAGGTCCGCATTAAAAATTGTTTTACGTGAATAATAGAACTTTCCATTGGTAACATCCTGCTAGTAAAAAAATTCTGCTAATGATTTTATTGAGCCCCTTTTTACGCATAACTGTTCCCATCGGTTTCCGCGTAGATTTCTCAGAATAGAGTAAAAAACCAGGCCTAACCAGCTATAGGAATGTTAAGGGATGTTTAAAGTTGTGTCTTTGAGCCAACTGCATACCACGCTCCTCATATCTGTTCGTGTCAAGCCATAAAATGCGGACAACATTCAACAAGTGTCTGTGCCAGTCCTGGACTTGACACTCTAGGCATCCAATGTTTATATTATGTCACTTCTTCAGGAGTATATTTTGCATCAGCCAACCGCTTAAGAGTTTTCTGTGGTGTGGTAAATGTTTAAGATGTTTTAACCATTTTACGACTGCGCACTGCTGTAATGGCCTTCGCCATATTACCAGGATAATATTGCCGAGCTTGTGCTCCTTTGTTGTATGTAGAAGGTCTCTCGTTTATTTATTACGGCCCATCTACAACAAACAAACCCAGTCGTATGTGCAAACAATATGGCGTCTAGGCACTCACAACATAAAGCATCAGGGTGTGGCGGCTTACAATCCCGCACTCTTTAACGTGTATGATATGTCGGTTTACACGACTCACTGCTGCCACAATTATAATTTTACTGTCACAATACCAGCAACGCTTAAATTAATACTTAATTGTTTATAATGAAACCATGAAGCCTACATAATAACATAGTATTGCAAACAAATTTACTCATCGCTGCTGAGTACCTTCAGTGTGCACTTAAATCTCACATGAAAATAACATTAAACTTCACAAAACACACTTTGTATTGTAACGATACAAACATATGCCGTAAATGTAAATATATAGGCTCGCCAATTGAGGACTGAAAATGGGCTAAATTAGAAACTGATTGTAGTTACTTCTTGTGTTTGGGCCATTATGGGGAATGCTCAGAAACACTACACGTACTGTTTTCGCTATTAGCTCACCGCGAAATATATTTAAATTTGAAGAAATTACCTACGAGTATTTCAGCAGTAGTTTGCTCAAGAACCAGACCAGAGAACTTCGGTTAATTTATCTGTAACTGCCACACAGTTTCTGGGATTTACTTTTAACGTTGGGGGCCAAGAATTTAATTGCGTTCGCCGGAGCTGGTACAACTGCACACCAAAGTTTTATTTCTGTTTCGTAACTACGAGTTTTTCCTCGGCGAGTTTGTTCAACTACACTACTAAGAATTTGTTTCGTCTTGTTTTGGAACATAGGACGTCTGCATTTAACTAAAGTAAATACTACTTTCTTTAATTTTGGGATTCAGGACCCTACGTCAGTCCTACGAGGATTAATACTTTAGAGAATTGTTGGTTTTGTCTGTTTAACTCATGTCCACAGTGTTTTTTAAAAGTTTGTAAAAAATAAAAAAAATCTTGAGGATTATCCAAATGCAACTACGTAAATAAATACTACAAAATTTGAATGTTATTTTTTTTCTTTATGTTTTCTGCCAACGCATGTTATTACGCTAACGTGTAGACAACTTAATGTGTAATTATAGTTGTTTTGAGAGTTTTGCAGATGGGAACAATAAGCTAGACTTGTGTAGCAAAGTTTTGCTTTTATTTGTTGCTATTAAGTGAGTGATTGCTATTTTCTTTGTAGCCAATCTGAGTGCCTGTATTCGTGTGGTAATAACTTTATTTTTGTTGTGTTTATTTAAAATAGATGGCATGTATTAAAATAACTGCTGTTAGAAATGTATTCAATGTTATTTTAGTGCGTGTTGTATACAGAAAATAGCTGCTGCTCTGGATGTTTTCGTAAATATTCTAGTGCGATTTCCAAATTGAGTATAACAGGTTTTGCGAACGTTTTAGATATATTCTGGCGCAATTTTTACGAATAATATAACTACTGTTCGAAATATTTGAAGGACTACACCAATGCACCAATGAGAATTTAAACTTGTAGAAAATAACTACTGAAGTTCTCAAAGATGTATACAACTGATCAAATGCGAGTTTCTTTATGTAATTTTACTGCTGGTCTAAATGTTCTTCAGAACTGTTGCAGTGCGAGTTGTATTTAGAATATAACTTATGGTCTGAATGTTTTCAGAACTATTTCAGTACGATTTTATAACTGTACGTGCTATGAACGATTTCATACATACATATTTGTGATTCGCATTTATAATAAAACTGTTGTCACAAAATGTTTTCTTAATTTTATTTGTTTAAGTTGTATGCAAAATTGTATACGCTTTTCTAAATGTTTTCTCAACCATTTATGTACGGTATTTAGTTACATGTAGATTATAAAACGATCTTAAATGGCTTTAATAATGTTTTCATTAGGGAGACTTAGATCCTGGTAAGTAATTAGGTAGTTTTTGAGTCTAAATATAAAATTTAAAAATATATTTTTTTGTCAATTAATTATTACGTGAATGGCTTTTATTTGTTATGTAGATGTTATTATTCAAACTGATTGTTTCAGTACATATTTTTCCTAGAAAATGTGTATCAATAAACGAGCTTTTCGTTGTTTGGAGCTTTTGCGAACATGTTGTAGTATGCGACAAGTTACCGAAGAATAAATTTGTCTACGACGGCATTATGCATGAATTAATAAATGAGTTTACTGAAGGGATCTTTTATTACAAATAAACTGAATACATTTGTAGCAAAATATTTATTAGTCGTCAACAGAGAACCAGTGTCCACACAGTTAAAAAATTAATATTATTTTCAACGCAGCGTTCGGACTTTGAACCATTAAATCTGTTGAGCCTTTCCCATATTAACTACGCCCGCCGGTCACCAATAGACGTACTGGATTCATGACGAAGAGCATATATATATATATATATATATATATATATATATATATATACACACACACACACACACACACACACACGTCTTTTTGACAGTGGCTACGAATAGTAAGATACGTATATGAACTAGTTTCTTTCAAAACCGTCATACTTCAATGTCTAGAGTTCATGTACGAAATTAGTACCGATGACCGTTTACAAACACACACACACAATACATGCAGTATTTGCCTGCAATTAATTAATCTAAATACTCATGCGAATGATTTGACGCAAGTTAAGTCTACTGGCATAATTTTATATTTAGATTAAATCTAAAAACGTACGCTTCAAAATATTCAATGCCAATAATTTCAAATAAAATTGTTATAGTTAAAAGTTGAAAGATTATTTTTGAATCGATACTAAGTTATATAAAATATGGTAACTACAAGATTAACTGGTGGTTTAGAACTACAATAATTTTCGAGCTTCTGTCAAGCGAATAAAGCCAACTATTTTAACTCTGACAAACAGTTCAGTATTGAGTCAGTTAGATTCAAGGCACACGCGTATGAACTGTGAAATAATTCACTTCAGCTTGAATAATGTCTTGGCAAGCCAGAAGGCATGATGTGCGCGCAAATATTTTAAGGACTGAATTAAAGAGTATATTTTCTTATCGGTTTTCACATTTTATTTTTAATAAAATGTATCGATGATAACTTTACAAAAATATAGTATAAAATTTTACTTACCGCAAGCAAACGCCACTTGAAACATTTCAAAAATAAATATTTCCCCTGCATATAGCAATTGTGAGTAAAAAATTTACTTGCAGTAAGTTCCAAAGTTTTGAATATCCACATGAAATCACATTAATATTTGCTCACAGTTGGCACACATAGGAAAAAAAGAGAATGCCCTAAGAAACCCCCGCTTTCGGAACAGTACAAGCAGACTTATGTTAAACTACGTTTACAAAGCTGTTTGTAAACCCATTTTAAAATCTAAAACCAGCGAACACAATATATTTGTTTCGCTTAAACTTATCTTTGCGTTTGCACTTGCGACGTTAGTAAGTTTTACAGTTGAACTCCTTCGAACCGAATTTAGGAACTGAAATAGAAGAGAAATGTGTTTATTATAATAAAGTATAAGTAACTTTCTTTAACAGAAGTCACGCATAGTAAGGTTTCAAGAAACAGATATTAATTTTACAACGAAGACAACATAGGTAGCTGATGCTTGCTCCATACCGTACCTGGATGTTTCTTCATGTGGCAACTGTATAGCTACCATAGAGTTACGGTTGTAAATATGTACGGTTATGAGTGTCACGTAGGTTACTGGTCATTGTTGCATGCAGATGTGATGTACAGTAGCTAGGAAGACCCAGTACACACAGAAACACAATACACATTAAATAATAATTAGAGACTATTCACTAACATTTGAGTGGTTTTCACAGAATCTGGATGGAGCAGTTTTGACGGATTGAATCAATGAAAATCTCTGGCAAATCAGTTAATATTTAGTAATTTTGATTTAGAGAATACTACATTTCAAAAATGAAACAGTAAATATTGGCTGTTATGTTAGTATTCACTTATTGAACTAGTTGAAACAGCTGCATGCAGAATGTGTGGAAAGCACGGGGATATTGGCGAATGCTCAGTAATGGCAATGCAGAGTGTAGCAGCAGCTGGTAGATAACGCAGAAGAATATGGGGGCTACTGCAGGGAACTGCCCGTATTTCCGCACAGCACAGAAATAAGCAGACTGAAGTGGTGTTCGCAGCGACGTGTCTGCGCTACGACAGGGCAGAGTAGGGATAATGGACGTGCCGCAGGACAGCACCGTGCAGTCGGAAATAGCGTCGTCGGAGCGCAGCGACAGCCGACACGGGCCTGCTATGAAATATTTGTGGACTGCAGAGAATAGCTGCTGGCGAGGGGAATTGTTGATTGACGTGCTACCAGGCACGGCCATTACCGCGTCTCGTCCATAATGCATGGTCGCTAAGCGGGGACAGACATCGGTACACACGGGAGGACGAGCTACAGGGCTTTCTTCTTAGCGCCAGACAACCTGCCCCTCCCACCCTCCCGCTGCACTACTCTGCAACCAGAGCACACAAATACCTAGCCTCCAGCCAGCACAGAAGCCCCACATATATGCTGTGACATACTTCTCTCGTGTGATCATCTCCTGTCTAACTGTGCCTTGTACACTTCATTCCCCTACGTCATTTACTTCGGTACCTAAGCGCGCTGTCCACACGCGCGTTAGAGGCTAAGAAACGATGGAGCTATAAGGGTGATATTAAAGCGCGTATCAACTACGACGTTGCTACAACGAGCCAAGCACTAAACTAACCTATCCCTATTTACTATGGAACTTCAAGCGGAGACTATATATATATATATATATACACATTTCTACTGGTACAAAGTCTGTAGCAAATTATCTTCGTCTCAGGTACATCCGGTTAGTACATTTCGAAGTAGGGCGCCCTGAACAGGCCGTTTATAACTACGTTGAAGTGGTTCAAATGTATGTTTTAATGAGCATGGTGTTTGAACTATGTCATTGCGACCTTGCCCGAAGTGTTTGTCGACATACATTGACACAATGATCACACGTGGAACAGTTGAATAAAACAACTTATTTCCTTGTATAATACAGTACATTTGAGGCACCTGGTAGGCGCCATGTTTAACGTAACAGAGTATGAGGCATTTCACCAATGCTTACGTGTCGATATTCAAATATTCTGATCGTAGAGGTCAAGAATTTTCAATATTCTTTCCTGTCCATTATGATTCCTTACAAATAGTCCAGAGGGTAAGCGGCGAAATTTGTTGGAACATTAAATTTTTTCATTAAAAAAAAAAAGGCGGCAGTGGGCAGAACTGTTTTTGCACCCTCCTGGGCACGTCTAGAAAGAGCGCCAATCGATTTTCGCTGGGGGGGGGGGGAGAGATAAATTTGTTACCTAACATTTAAAAATGTAATCATGCACACTGAAAACACAATATGTCGTAAACCGTGCATCGTGCAGAAAATAAAACGTAAGAAACAAAAAATATTCAAATCATTTTGTTTAACAAAATCGTTCCTTACATGAACGGTTTCTGTAATATATATATATATATATATATATATATATATATATATATATATATATATATATATATATATATTAAAAACTATTGTAAATTGCCTGGTTATGCATCCGAGTGTTTGTCATCTTTCGGACGCCATATATCTTAAACTGTACATTTCACGTAAAATATGATGCAAACAAAATGATAGTAATTAAATAATAAACAAAATGTTACCATATACATTTTCCCGTACCACTTACGGTTTAGTGGATACATTCGAAGAACTGTTTGAAACTGCGTTCGTGTAGTCGAACAGTGACTTCTCGCAGACCGACTAGAGTCGCTGGAGTTCGCGTCAGACAACAATCAGACGAGTAATGCTATGGTTTTAGCTTATTATTTAAAGAACGAAATATTTGGTTACTGACTTATAGATCGAAACCGTATTATATATGGTCTTAAAAAATAGAAATCATGGCAAAAAAACTATTTTAAACAACATGGCCTTAACCGACGATTTCCTAAATTAACCTCTTTTATCGTACAACGTATCAACGATAAGCAGTGTTGCAATGAAATAAACTAATCGAAATCATACAATTATACTAACGCACGTCATAGACAAATATTTAGCTTTATTTAGTATACTGAAAAGTTAAATGCGACAATGAGCATGGCAATAACACAGGCTCAGGGACGGCCAACCTTATGCCCGCGGGCCAAACACTGGCCCGCCACTGCATTTTGAACGGCACGCCATAAGCTGAAGCAGTTGCATAATAATTCAATGTTACTTACACTGACAGCAAAATATTTATATAATGATTTCATATTTGTCAACGCTCCTTATCTAAATAATGTGGAGACAATTATCTGTTATACTACTATAAAACAATACGTTAGTGTTCAGCTCATATAAAGTAGTCGACGTGAAAGTTTTTTTTATCGTGGACCGCGACATGATTTGGTTCGACTTTTGGGCCATAGTTTCGAAAAGGTTGGCCACCCCTGGGCTAGAGTGTAATACAGACGTGAAATGATATGGCGGTTCATTTGATGTGGGCGAACCTAGCCGCTTATTGGCTGCCCGAGGCTGTAGAAACCAACCCTGTGTTTGTTTGGCTCCTGCATGTTATGACAGGTTTCCTATTGGTCTAGTTGCCGGCTATCAATGCAGTCGCCATACGCTGATTAGCGGTAGGTGTTCCCGACATGTTGCTGACCAGTGAAGCCATTTACTGGCGTGTGTCACTGAGTTCGCCTTCGCACCGGCTATTTCACTTCTGTATTGCTAAATATTCTGTGGCAATAGTGCAGCGTCTGTTTTCATAATTCGTTATACCACGTGTTCTGACGTTGGTATTTCAGTGAGGTGAACTATAGCTGCATATTACCCTACTTTACGCTTCTTCGGCGAAACTAAAGTTCTCTATGTTCAACACGGAAGTTAGGACTATCTGACTATATGTCCCTGGTGCTTGCCTTGCCCATGACAAAGGACAAAGATAGGCGTGGTAAGGTTCGTAGCTGTGTCAGGACAAGAACCAGCGCAGAAGAAACATGCCTTGCTTGCACGGATGTACATTCACGTGGCTTGAGGACCGCGTTAAAAGCGCTGCGAAGGTTTTTCCTTGCTCTCACAACGGGTACGGTAATTCAATTTTGACGCTGGTCGAAGGAAGAGGTTGTGTCAATTTATTATGAATGCCCATCGGCGAGATATGGCTAGGTTGACAGGTCTGAAAGTTAACTGTTTTAGGCATAGCTATTTCTGACTTGCTGTATACCAGGAGGCAAAGTAGCAATACGGGTTTTCTATTTCTGCGATAAAAGGCGAGACACGACTACAGCCGCGCTGTCATGGCGAGGAGTCGCGACCCGGGCACTAGAATTAGCAGCTTATTATTAGATGTGTGTGACCTGGGTTGGCTTTCATCTATATATTGCAGCGTGAACTGCCTTCTCATGCAGCCATGAGTGCACCTCTGCTACTGATAACTGGAAACCTACAAAACTCACGCTACCTGCTTGTCACAAGACTTGTCATAACTGTCCGGAACAATCTGACATTCTGTTGGCCACGAGCCCATATCTGATGCCATTAAGAGTGGGTCGTAGACAATTTTATTACATTTGCAGTTTTTGAGCCGTATAATTTATTCAAATTGTTTTATTAAAATTTTCTCTCCGACAAAGCATAGGATATATTCTTGGTAAACTACTCGCCGTAAATAATAATAGAATCTTTCACTAATTTGTCGTGCAGAATCTTTGCAAAAATTCTTGGAAGTTAACCAATAATTCTCTTGCTCAAAAACTGAAAATATAATAAAATTATCTTCGACTCCCCCTTAACGTGTGTGATCAATCTACAGGAGGTTCGATGCCGTACGACTATTCAGAACTTTTCGTTACTGGTCAGATGTGTCCAACACGGCGGGCTAAGGCAATGTCGGCCAATGATTGACGTTGAACCAGCTTACAGCTGTTTGTAGTCCAGTGTGCTGGCATTAAATAATGCTCTTCCATGCGCGTCGCAAGCTCATATTTTTATTGGGGGACTGAAATTTATTTAGTTTTGAGAAACATCCATCCCCAAAAGAAAGCGGGGGTCCGGGGCTCCTCCCTCGGAAATTTTGAGGACCTAAGATGCAAAATGGGGTTATTTAAGCATTTGTCATTCCTAAAATGTGCTTATTATATAATTGGTTGAAATAGCTTTTTTCTTTTTCAGAAATATTTTTTAATTAACAGTTTTACAAAAAAAAATTAACATAAATGTTGGAGCCCTATACACACAAAATAATTAATTTAAATACCAACAGACACTTGAATGTTACACTTACAAGCTGCAGTAGTAGTAAGAATGTTCGACACATGTACGCCAAAATAAAAATTAATAAAAAAAAGTGTATTCACTGCCATAGTATCTCACCTGATCACCTAAGAACATCTTTAAAAAATATATTTTTGAAACCTGCCAAAAATCCGAGTAAAAATTCACCGAATTTGAGCAGATAAACATTTATAAAGAACATGTTTAAAGTTTGTCACTCTCTACAACATTTGGCGTTGGTGTAGTACAGAAACTGCCCGCAATGAAAGAATGACGTAATGGAGGAAACCATAAAAAACTGTAGAAATATTTTCTTGCAGATAATTAAACTGAAAAATATAAAATGTTTCACCTTCGAACTATTTATAAAACATTTTGTTATTAAGTTCAACACAACATAAACTTCACAAAACATAGCCTCCGTTTAATTTAAAAAATAGTATTAAGCTATTTATCTACCGATCTTCAATAATATCAACAATATCACACACAAATAAAGAACAAATAGTTTTTGTTGGGGGTAATCTTCTTCAAATAAAATATCAAGGCAAGGAAAAAAAACTTATAAAGGTGACCATAACAATGTTCTTGAAAAAACCTGCATGGGGTTGGCATACCTGGTAGGTAATACTTAACTTTTTTTTTCATTCTGATACTCATACAAATGTGTCCTCTACAATAAACAACCCTTACATACAGACAAGTACCTACTGTATAAACGTGTTTTGACACAGTGCATGAAAACATTTTTAGCTCGCACACTTCCAAACAATGATTTTTGTACTCCTTTCTTGAAACAAACAGCTGCACCACTTCGATGGTATACCATCTGTTGGCATGCATATAAGTCGTCTATAATCCTTTCTTGGTAAAGTGGTGAGCACTTGAGATACCTCTAATTTCGTCACTGTACACTTAGTAAGACATTACAACACAAAATTACTTAACTAATTCTCCACTAACTTTAGTGGAAGCAAATAACCGAGCATTTGTGTGTGAAATGTTACACAAAGTTGTAATTCAAAAGTGTTAATTTTATCATAAATGGACCACGAAAGCAGCAATATGAGCAGAAAATGTGTTTTATCTAGAGTTTTTAATTTATTACAACACAGGCTTATTAACGAGGTTATTGACAATTAAAAATATAACAGTGATCAGAGAATTAGTGTGATTCATACTACTACGAAAATCAATATGCAGGCTGTTCTTTAGCTTATATTAAAAACTTTCGGGGATGATTCCTTATCAAAAATGAGGTATAGTTACAATGAAAATTTTGCCTATATTGCAATCTGTAAAGGAGACATTCGCCGTTGGAAAATACATTTTGAAATTGTATTTTGGCACATTTTTGGAAACAACGTGGTGTTAACTTTCACTTGTGTATTGTAGAGATCTTCGACCAAATCCAGAAACTGTTCTTTAAAACTACCTTCATGAAAATAACAGGGGTGGTCACTGTCTTATTGACTAGAACTTTTGTTGCATTGGGTTTTGAGAAAATTTCATGTTGCTTTTCTGAGCAGTACGTCTTAAGCAACATAAAACGTCTTATTTTTACATGTCACTAGAAGGACCTACAAAATGCATTCTAGTGTCTCTGTGCCAACAATACAATACCTGGCATGTAGGCAAAAACTGCTACACCCACAATATAATCGCACATAGCATGCTTGTAAATGCGTTTTACACTTTGAAAAACTCATCTTGTTCTAGTAAACTTCAACAAACTTACTTTCAAGCAACTCCATACACTGGCATGCCGATGACACACAATATTTTGACATGTTTCACGTGTGAATTTCTTTAAAAAGCAACAGAAATTCGTGTGCTAACGATGCCTCTGCAGCGTCTGATAATTTCTATGATTTATTTCTTGTAAACACTGAATTCTAACGATTTTCAAAAATAGTACCTTTTGTGTTTCTTGGTATGTACTGCTCAGAAAATTAACATGAGATATTTGCAAAACCCAACGCCACAGAAGATCTACTCAATGAGAGGGTGATATTTTCATGAAGGGGATAGTTCTAAAGAGCGGCTTCTTGGTGGGTTGAAGATCTCAGTAACACTAAACATTGTGCATAGAATTTATATTTGATTCCTCGTCGTTTCCAATATTTTAACAAAGTACCGTTTAAAATTAAATCTCCAAACGTGAATTCCTGACTCACGAATTGCACCAGACAAAAATTTAATTGTGAAACTATACATCATTTGTGGTAAAGGATCACGTTCTAAAGTTTGTATTTAAGTTAAGAAACAACATGTATATATTGGAGGAGACGAAATAAAAAGACGTATCATTGGGGGGACGTGTTTCCCCCCGCCCCCCGACCACGTGGTTGCGACGCCCGTGGCTATTTGCGCACGTTTCTAACACTACCGTTGAACTGAGTTGCTTCAAATCAAATTATTATTTAACTATATTAGTTCCACTCAGTGAACAGTGGATCATGCTCTGAATCATCGCGAGCTAGAAAAATGTGCCACTGAATCTACGGTCAGTACCTCGCCCCTTAATCTTGTTACATCCAGTAACATCTCACCGATTCATGTTACGTGTAGATGTGAGGTGCCATGCACGCACTTCTTCGCTTCAACAGCGGCATTTTTTAGAGTTTGCATGTTGTTAACCGATAATTTCGAAGAAATATGGCAATTCATGTTATGTCACTGGGGTATAAATGCGCATGGCTAGCGTCAGCTAAGCGATAAACGTATGCATGCAACGATTCGCAAATACAATCTCGAAAATGCGCCTCGTAGTTTGGTTTCACCGTTAAAATTGCAGAAAATATACTCGAACATCCGGAGAGTTAAATACGTTTTAAATTTGAACATGTAGCTATGCTATCTCACATTGGTAAGTTTTGGTGGGAACTCACTTCTAGTGAGTAGCAGTATTTAATATGGTAATGATAAAGTAAATAATTAAGTTAACAGTAAAATTGACATAACATGTAAATAATTCCAGCACAGTATTTTTCCATGCAAGAGATAATTTTTACATTTTGCTACCACATGAAGTGACGTTTAACTTGCTAGGCAACCAAACATACATTGTTCTATATCCTTACCCAATTGTGCTCAAAACGTTTTGCTTAGTGCTGAAAATAAATTTATTTCAGTAAAGAACGTTTACGTGTAATAGCAAACTACATTCTCTACACAATTTAGACAACTTCTATTGAACTTCAGCTTGAGCGCTACGTAAGTTGCAGATGGCGATCCAGGAATATATCTACCTACTGTTTTCTGTACGGATATATCACTAACAATTCAAGATGGCGCAGGCGCTGGAGTTTTCACAATGTACTAGTGAAACTGATGCCACTATGGTTAACAAGGTCTTGTGCATTTTATTTTAAAATAGAAAAATTTCATACATATATTATGTATAAATTAATGTTTGTTTGTTCGTCTTTCATACGTTCCTATATCATTCGCGTGTTTGCGATGTAACTGAAGTGAGTTTATGCGTGCACCCGCGAAGGTTTCTGCCAAAAGTAAATTAAGAATTTTTGGGGAAGGAGGTTATAAAATGAGGCACAGGATCAGTACGGAGCACCTAAGATGTTTAGTGAAAGAAAACTTCAGTGAGTTGCTGTGCATTCGCTCGCCAAATTTCTACTGTGCACTTTAAGGGCGAGGGGAGACAAAACAGGCACAGGGGCAGAACGGGGTACCAAAAAAAGGTTAATTGGCATTGCAATACATGCCGGATCTGCTAGTATTGTATAAAATATTTACAAGAGTTAATGTATCCTATGTAAGTTCAAGTAAGTAACTGGGCTTTACATTTGATCGACAGCGATGTCATTATAGACGGTATGTATACTAAAAATTTCTCAATCTTGTTTTGGACACATGTATTAGAGATAACTGCAGTACATAATTGTTGCATTACAAAGAAAAGTGGCACAAGTTAAAATGCACAATTGTACACAATAATAAGAAGAAATATTTTGGATGTTAATATCACTGTACGAACCTAATATAACGTAAGAAGACTGACGTTGTTGTCAAGAGTCTATACGTGTCACTGTGACTCACTGTTAGGTATTGTCGTCTAGAAATCGTCCTTATCATAGTAGGCTAGGTACTGGTACAGTAGTACAAGGAAACGTGTATTTAACACAAATATGAGTGGGCAAATAAGACTCCAGCTGGTCGCGTACAATGTCGCACGTCACTATATCCTTGCGAGGTGCAGTGAGGGTGTACGCTAATCGTTTACCCGTGTTAAGGTTAATGCTACTACAGGTTGGAAAGATCTGTGTTAAAAGTTTGGCACAGGAAACATTTCTGCCGCTTGAGCGCTGGTATCGGCAAGGGGTGTAATCTGACCAATAAACAGAATTTTTTATAATTTTTAGTTATATTAAGTTGATAATTTAAAACGGTATAATGGTTTATATTCACTTTAAAGTTAAGTTAAATGACTTCTTTAATGTCGAAGTCTATAAAATTTAATTTTGGTGCGGTTTCTTGTTTTCATTGCCCGTTAGCGATTACAGCGAAATTAGCGGCAGAAATGTTCCCATTGTAGAACTCTCCCATAAGAAAACACATGTTCTTTCCAACGTGCAGAAGAAATAACCTTACCCGTGGCCATATTCCACGCTCAGATGTCCGTTACTAAAGACGATGACCAAGATACATATGCGACATCCGGGATTCCTCTACTATCAGTTGTACTCCTGGAAGCTAAGACCCGGGCACGATTCACGAACACAAGGGATATAGGAATCCAAGTAATGCGGGCTGCATAACTGCTAGTACACAAGGAGGCATGCTGGAATACAAGGCAGGCATGTCGCTGACGTGGCGCAGACCATTTGGCTTTCTGTATGACTAATATTGAGGGGAAACTTCCCGTAAAGTAGACGTTAACTGGTCATTACATTACTAACAAAACACACACACCTCCATCTAACAGTGGCCGGCGATAAACTAAATAATTACTTCTTGAAATTCGACCTCTCGCCGAGTTTCTTGTAACTTCTTGCGATTTCCAGATTTCGTAGTTTCAGTACTAGTTAGAGCAATGCATTTATGTTTTTTTCGGTTTGTATAAAAAAGATTAGGCCTGTCGTGTTTTTTTGAAGTTTAGCATTAATGTTGCTTACTCAGACTGGTGTGGCTTCACTCATATTTCTTAAGAGTGCGTGGTAGATAAATGAACGTTGACAACATCAATTGATTTCTACGCTTTTTTCGAAGCCAATATGGATAAAATACTCAATGACATCCTAGATAATGGTATTTGCCCACTTTATGAGTAAATATTTATCCAGAATTACTCATTCGTTACGCGTGATCTCTTGCACCGCAGTTAAATGCACGAGGTTCCGGCGTCAGAGATTGTGCCTCATAAGTTCGTAACTCTGGAAACAATTTTGTTCAAAACGTTGGCTAAAACTATTTTCTAGGATTGCTATTGTTTAATTTTCACAAATTGGCTTCAAGAAACGTAGACTTATTATAGATTAATTATTTTAGCGTTTAATTATATTTCACTCTCTCTTAAGGGTGTTCAAGTGAAATAATCATAATTTTATATTTTTATGAAATATTGTTAGTTTTGTAGAATATTCTTGTGAGTACAGTTTCCTCTTACAAAACAATTTTAGCTTTCATAGTTTTCTCATAACGGTGCGACGAAGTCAAAATTTGCTTGGTCTGCTGCCATGCAAATAGTGAAAACCAACTAACCTACTTAAATAACATAATTCCCTGTGATATTACATCTCATGAGCTATGAAATAAAGGATTTAAAAGACCATAACGTAATATTTTGAATTTTTAAATGATTAGCAAAAGTACAGGAGAAAAATTGAACATTCAGGAATTTTTTTAAATACAAAAATATTTCACGGGATTTTTTAACAGTGTTTTATTACGTAGCCCGTGGCATGTTATTTCACTGTGAATTATTTCACTTGCGTAAGTCAATTAGTTTTCACTATTAGCATCGCAACAAAACATGCCAATTTTGACTTTGTCGCACCCTTATGGGAAAACTATGAGAACTAAAATTGTTTTGTAAGAGGAAACTGAACTCACAAGTATCGTCTACAAAACTAACAATATTTCATAAATACATAAAATTATGATTTTATCGCACTTGAACACCCTTAAGGGCGCGCTATACAGCAATTGTATCACCATGTTTTTTTTATTCACACCAGATACTTTTTTTTTATTATTTTAGACACTAAACGTGACAAAATTTTGCTCTTACGAAATTTTTCTATCTCTCATAGTTTTCGCGTAATGGCTTGTTAAAGTAAAAATTTGTGTGTTTCTATTTTAAGGGCTACACTAAAACCAACTGACTTACCAAACTGGAAAAGTTCACAGTGGATAAAGACGTCGCAGGCTACAATTTCACGTACATAAAAACTAAGAATAAAAACGTTTTGTATTAAAATAAAAATGCATAAATTTAAAATAAAATTTAAAAATTCAATAATTAGTTTAAATATACAAAAATTATTTATTTTGTGGTTTAACACAGCTGAAATTGCAGCATACATCATCGTTATTCGCTGTGAATTTTTTCACTTTGGTAAGTGAGTTGGTTTTAGTGTCGTCCTTAAAATGGAAACATGCACATTATGGCTTCAACGAGCCATTACGCGAAAACTACGCGAGATTAAAAAAAATTATAAGTGCAAAATGCATCACATTTTGTGTCTAATACAAGACAAACAATATATTGTACAAATATATAGAAATAAAAATATGGCGATGAAAATTGCTGTACACCGCGCCCTTAACGCTGATTGACGGTAATCCGGTTGAGCTGCTAAGTTTTGCGTTTTTAAAGATGCTAAACGGTCTTCGCGTTGAAAGCGATTACAACTCTGTCGTGCGTACACGAACCGTCACCGTGAAGCTAACTTATCGCAAAGTCGGTTGCAAACTAGAGCGCTGTCTATAGAGCACATTACGAGGCGCTACGATGTTTCCCGTGAATTCAAGTAACCTTCACTAAACTTTAATTAAATTATTTAATGAAGAAACAGTTTTACATCAATGTAGCGTCAGTCTATATAATTAACACATTAGTTTAAATTCGCAAACCAAATATAATTATAAAACATTAGTTTACGATTCAAAACATCCCTGTCACATAAAACAACCCATTTAAAAATTCCAAATTGTACTATCGTTGACCCTTAAATGCGATTAAACCATATATTTGTAGAACTTGGAACACTTTTCCCCAGTATAGGAATTAGAATATTTTTATCTCCTATAAGAATCAGAGTTAAGGGGCATTGATCCCTACCACCTTGGATTTATCTGTTTCTTCTCGATAACTTCTGCTCCAGTCGATGTATCAAAAAAAAAATTTACGACGTAGCATAGATACAAATTTAATCGATTTTCTGTAATTGCTGGAACCATAATATATTCATTATTTTGCAGCGGGAAACAGCTGAAAAGGAAAAATTGCTTAATTTACGGGAGCGACTACAGAGGCCACAACATTAACAGAAACAGTGCCATATGGATTCCAAAAAGTGAATGAAACATTAAACTACGCCTTGTCAGCGTGAAAAAAGTAAAACAATGTGTCTATTCCCTGATTTATAAAAAAAAAAAAACGTAAAACCGATCTGACAGGGATCAATCCCCCTTATGTTCATCACTCGTATAGGTCTGTAGACTACGTAGAATACTGAACACACATAAAGACATTTGAATATGCTTTACTCATATAGGTATTACAACATATTTATAATCTGGTAGGCTTTGAAGTAATAAAGAACAATATATTCTACCTTGTATGTACTTCGCTTGAGAAGATGCATGACAACAGCGCAACATGCAAGTGTTTATACATTACAGGCATATCCGGTACGTAAACAGTTGTGTCAGAGGAACGCTAAGTTTCTCATTTACTGTGCGACTGCGCTACATGAGCACATTGACTGCAGCAGAGGCAGTACAGCTAGCAGCTCGATGTGACGTGACGAGTTGCACGGCAACAGCGCAACATGCAAGTGTTTATATATTACAGGCATATCCGGTACGTAAACAGTTGTGTCAGAGGAACGCTAAGTTTCTTATTTACTGTGAGACTGCGCTACATGAGCACATTGACTGCAGCAGAGGCAGTACAGCTAGC